>CM019160.1:19224282-19327436 GCA_009733165.1 Naja naja
AGGAGTAAAACTTGGAACCTGTTTGGGAAGTGCGATCCCAAAGGTGAAGAAGAGTTCCCGTTCTGAACGGAAGAAGCCAGCTCCGCCAGAGCTGACCCGAAGACGAGGCGGTGTGCCAATAGAAGGAAGCTGAAAGAGAAGGTTGCAGACCGGAGGAGTACAAAAGAAGCTTGGTGAGGGACTGTAAAGGGTTGACGAGAACATTTGGGGGAGATTGCCAAAAGGATCGGGGCGAGAGTGGGAAAAAAGCGGCACCATCTTAGCGATCTCCCCAAGAGAAACCAAAGTGGAAGAGAAAGAGGCAATCACCTCCAAAGAATAGGAAAAGGGAAAGTCCTGTGTGGAAAAAGAGAAAGTACCTTGTGAAAAGAGGTGTTTATCCAGCTGGAAAGGGAGCGGTCGGGGTTGGAAGGAAAACTGAGTGAACTGGCAGACAGAGAGAATTATAACATGCCGGCAGTGACAGAGTACTCATGAGGCGCCATCGTGTCGGAGGAAGTGGTGGAGAAGACCTAGACCAGAAGAGCGATTGAACAACAGAACAGCGAGGAGAATTCTTGCCAGCGAAGGGGAAGGAAAAGAAAATTTGGAAGCGGAAACGGAGGACTGTGAAGAAACCCAGCGGCAAAGAACGGACGGAGTGGCAAGGACGGTCAGCATAGTGACAGCGCAAATTGACGAGCCCCCGGAACACGGACAGACAAGCGATCGAATAGACAGTTCCAGAAAAGGAAAGTTATAAAAACTTAATCAACTTAATTAACATTTGGAGAACATTGTTGCCCACCGAAGGAAAGGAGGAAAAGTACTTTGCGAAGGAAAGATAGAAAGGGGGAGGAAGATTGCCGGTGAGAAGAGAATAAAGAAGAGTCCTGCCATCGTGACGGTGCAAACTTGCTGTTTCTGACAGCACAATAACTTAGACATTGAGAACAGTGGTACGAATAACAGTGATCTAAATAACAGAAGTGGACCCTGATATCATTTCTACACGTATATTATTTAATTGTATTTCATCATTAAGATTGGAGAAGGTTAATTTAGGTAACCAAGTAAACAGAAACTAATAGAGATTTAATAGAGATAGATATATATATGAAAGAAAGATAGTAGAACTATTGTATTTATAGACGTTAGGATTTGAAATACTGCAATTAATTGAATTATTTAAAGATAGGATAAGATTTAAGATTTAATAGCTAATAGTTAATACTTATTTATTATTTAACATCTAAGATAATGTAACCTATTTAAGATATTTAGTATATTGAAGATAATACTGAGTTGAAATAGAAAGAAGTAGATCATGGATGATATATAAGTTGCTGATATATAGTAACTAATTAACTCATATAGTCTATTAAGATTTGATTGAATATTATATATATATATATATATATATATACATACATACATATCTTTTCATCCTATTTAACCTCTTCCTTTTTGGGGAAACCTATAATCTACCTGTAATATATACTTTGTCTTTTATATACTTTTTGTTAGAGTAACGAATTGCAAGCAAGGAATGTAATGAGATTGTAACCACTGTCCTCCCTCCCCTAAGATTAATAAGAAAGGTACTAGGCCCTAACCACAATATAAGATAAAATAAGAAAATAGATATCTTTCCTTTTCTTTCCCCTGGTAAGAGATAATGAGTGGAATTGTGGAAGGAGGGGACCTCGTAAATGATAGTTAGAAACGTGACGGGGAAATATAAATAAAATTCTCAAGGAACAACAAAAGATTATAAAGGAAATGACATCTACAATGACCACTATTACTAAAACAGGGAAAAAGGAGCGATAACTGTAACCCCATCCACTCCTACTGCGACTCTCCCAAAGAACAATAGAAGGGATGTTAGGCCCCAGAAATCCAACACACAAGCGCCTCCCAAACATTACAGAATACACTTCAGACAATACAAAATATGATGCTGTCAATGCAGGAAACAATGATGAACAATCATGCAGAAAGTAAGAGAGAAAGAGAATTGATGAGATCAGAACTAAAAAGTGAATTGGGAGAGATGAAGAATGAAATTAAAAGTTTAGAGGGGAAAATAGGACAAATACAGGAAATGACAAGGATAAATGAAGAAAATTGTAACAATCACCAACAAACAGATCAAACAGGGAAAAAGTAGAGGTCATTGAGCAAAAAATAAAGGATCAACACAAGGAAACAAATGAGACCCTGACCTATCTAGAAATGGATAGAGCTTCGTATTATCTAAGGTTTCAAAATATACAGGAGGAAAGGGGGGAAAACTTGACTCTAATAATGGCAGAAATGCTAGCAACCCTACTGCGAAAGGAGAGAGACCAGATGATACAAGAAATAGAAGACATACAGAGTCTTTACAAGTTATGCAAGAAGGCATGGACTCCCACGGGAGGTCCATGTCAGATTCACGAGGAAAAGAGTTAGGGAAATAATCTATAGACTGACGAGGGAGGAAACCATAAATTATAACGGTAGACAAATCATAGTATTAAAGCAAATACCAAGGAGGGTGAGGGAACAAAGAAAGGAATACAGATTCCTCACGAACCACCTAAACAGGAAAAACATATTGTTTAGATGGAATGATCCAGAAGGGGTCCTGGTAACATGGGAAGGTAAAAGAACAAAATTGATAATCTATCCAAGGCCCAAAGATTTTTTGAACAAATAGGAGGATCAGAGGAGGAATTAAGCAGTAGGGAAGATTCACGAAATACGAGCCGTGAGGACCTACAAGCTACTATCAGAGGAGAAGAGAGAAAGGAGGGGAAGGAGGGGACAGGGAAACAACGGTGGGGAAGAAAGAAAGAGGGAAGAGATAGGGGTGAAAACCAGGAGCCAAACAACAGGTAAAACGTAATAAAACCTAGAAAGGAAAAGACCAAATGGGAAGGGGAATAAAATTAATATCGATAAATATTAATGGGTTAATACAAGTAAAAGGAAAAATATTTGCTAGACTGGAAAGACAAAATGGGATATAGTATGCCTTCAAGAGGTCCATATAAAAGAACAGGATAAAAGATATTTAGAGAATAGGAAATTGGGAAAAGCATACATGGCCTAACAGGGGAAAAAAAGAGGGGTGGTACTATGTAAAAGAGATATCACAGCAAAATTGATATACAATGATACAGCCGGAAGAATGCTAATGGTGGAAGTGGAAACACAAGGAAACCTTATTAGTAGGAAATGCAAAAAAAACCAAAAAGAATTTTATAAAAAGCTGATAGAGAATGGTAACTCAAGGATTTGTCTGATGGGGGATTATAATGCAATAACTGACAATAAGCAAGATTATAAATGTGGACATAATCAGTACCAAAAACGAAATACATTACCAAAAATATTTTTCGAAATGTCAGAGGAGCTAGGATTGGAAGATGTATGGAGGAAAAGAAACCCAGGAATCACACAGTATACTTTCCACTCTGGCCCACATAAATCATGGTCCAGGATAGATATGATTTGGATAAATAGCGAACTAAATAAGGAAATCCAGGACACAAAAATTTTAACAAATATATGGGCTGACCACAACCCAATGTTGGAAAGAAGCGGGAAGGAAAGGACAAAGATGGTCATTAAAGACACAGGTTTTAAAGGAAGAAAAATACTTGCAAAAAGTAAGGGAGGAACTAATAAATTTTTACAACTTCAATAAAAAAGAAGACACATCATTACAGAATATATGGGACACGATTAAAGCCTATATTAGGGGAATATCAATTGCATACATAACAAATAGAAACAAGGAAAGATGGAAGAAACAAGATGAATTAATAAAAGAAATTGGAAAATTAGAGAATAAACAAAAAAGAAACCCAGAGAATGAGCAAATTAGAGATGAGCTAACACAAACAAAACATGAACTCAACACACTTGAACAAGAGGAACTGCTTAGAAAGTTACAATACACAAAACAAAACTATTTTGAATACGCAAACAAACCGGGAAGGTGGTTAGCATATAAATTGAGAAAAGAGGAGCAAAAAAGAACGATACAATATTTAGAAAATAAAAATGGGGAACTCGAAGCTGACTTGGAAAAAAAGAAAGAAATTACAAGAGATTACTTTGAGGACTTATACAAACAAGAAAAAGTAGAATTGACCAAAATAGAACAATACCTAGAAGAAGGAAACATTCAGGAACTAGCTGAGGAAGAAAGAGAGATATTGAACAAAGAAATAACGATAGGCGAATTAAGAGAGGCGATTCAGAAACAAAAAAATAATAAAACACCAGGCCCAGATGGATATCCAAGTGAATTTTATAAAAAGATAGGAGATATACTAAATAATACTCTCTTAGAAGTTTGTAATGAGGTATTGGTAAAAGCAAAATACCTAACTCGTGGAGGGAGGCATATATAACACTTATACCCAAAGAAGAGACAAACACCAATCAAATTAAAAACTACAGACCAATATCACTTTTAAATACAGATTACAAAATATTTATGACAATTATGGCCCAAAGATTAAAAGGAATTATTAGTGGGAAAATTAATACAGATCAAAATGGATTCTTACCGAAAAGACAGATTAGGCACAATATAAGAACGATAATAAACATACTGGAATACTATGAAAACCACCTGGGAAATCAAATGGCATTGATCTTCTTAGACGCACAGAAAGCGTTTGACAATTTGAACTGGGATTTTATGAAATTGCAAATTAACAAAATGAATTTTGGACATAATTTCGAAAAAATGATTAATGCAATATATGATAGCCAAAAGGCAAATATATTGATAAACGGGGAAATCACCAAAACGTTCAAAATAGAGAAAGGGGTTAGACAAGGCTGCCCCTTGTCACCATTGTTGTTCATTACAATATTAGAAACTCTGTTAGTTAGAATTAGGGGAAATGGGAATATAAAAGGAACGAAAATTAAGAACCAAGAGTATAAGATACAAGCATTTGCAGATGATATGGTATTTATGATAAAGGAACCATTAGAGACGGGTCCTATACTATTGCATGAGATAAACAAATTTGGGGAATTAGCAGGATTAAAAGGGGAAAACCAAATTGTTAGTCAAAAATATAACAAACTCTAAGCAAAAAAAATTGGAAGAAACAATGGGACTACAAATAGTAAATAAAATAAAATATTTAGGAATTTGGATAAGGGCCAAAACAATAATGCTATGGGAAGATAATTATATAAAAATTTTAAACCAAATTAAAAAGGACTTGGAAATCTGGAATAAAATGCAAATATCCTTTTTAGGAAGAATTGCGACAATTAAGATGAATATACTACCCAAAGTTTTGTATTTATTCCAGACAATTCCAATACTAACAAACAGAAAGTTTTTTATGGATTTGGATAGGATGATGATGAAATTTATTTGGATGGGAAAAAAGGCAAGAATAAAGAAAAAATACCTACAAGATGATAAAAGTAGAGGTGGATTTGGACTCCCAGATTGGGAAATTTATTATAAAGCTGTGATTTTGGTATGGATAAAGGAATGGGTGAGATTAGAAAATAAAAGAATATTGACACTAGAGGGGCATGATTTACAAACGGGATGGCACTCACTCTTGTGGAATCCGACTGATAAAAAACAAAAACACGCAACGAAACACATAATACGTAATTCACTGATTAAAAACTGGGCAGAAATAAGGAAGAAAAACTATACAAAAATACCGAGATGGCTCTCAACAATGGAGGCAACCTTTCACCCTAACACATTGGATTTAAATAAAAAACTTAAATACTATCAGATATTGGATACAGAGGGAAAACTAAAAACAAAACAGGATTTGGAAACACAAGGAATACCAATAGACAACTGGGCTTATTTACAAATTAAAACAAGATACAATAAAGATATAAAGGAATATGGAATAGAGACAAAGAATACAAATCTGGATAAATTACTTCTGGGACCGGAAGAAAAACTAATATCTAAATTATATAACCTACTACTAGAACAAGAAAGAATAGGACAATTAGTAAAAGGACCAATGTTAGCTTGGGAAAAAAATATAGGATATAATTTGGATTTGAATGATTGGGAAGATACATGGGAGAAAAATTTAACATATACAAAGTCAGTGGCATATAAAGAAAACCAGTACAAAATGATGTATAGGTGGCATTTGGCCCCTGCTAGACTAGCAAAAATATTTTCACAGGCAAACCCAAATTGCTGGAAGTGTCAGAATAAAATTGGCACTTACTATCATATGTGGTGGACATGCCCAAAAATAAGAAAATACTGGATGGAAATTAAAAATTGGATTGAGGATGTGGTGAAATGTGAGCTGGAGTGGAAACCAGAACTGTTTTTACTTGGAATGATAAAAAAAATTTTCCCCCAGAGGACAAATACCTGATAACACACTTATTAACAGTGGCTCGAATCTCTTTGGCTCAGAAATGGAAGGAACCTATAACTCCATCCATACAAGTGGTAATAAAGAAAACATATGAATGCGTAGAATTGGAGAGACTAACACAAATTAAATGAAAAAGAGGACTCGGATTACTATAAGGCATGGGATGTATGGTACAACTGGGTAGAACGCAAAAATGGAGGGAAAGGGAATATTGGGAAATAAGGTACTACTGTAAATAGAAGAACTCATAGAAAACAGGAGACAACAGGTTATGTAACAATTTGGAAAAAGACATAGAAAAACGCCCTAAAATAACCCAAACCAAGCGAGTTCCAAATGAAAATAGTTATGGTTATGTAAAAATGTAACTTTATGCGGGAAAAAATGCATATTCGATCTGCAACCAAAAATGCGGGGAAAACGAACTACGTACTGTTATGTATTTATGTTATTTGTGACTGTAAGTCTGTGTGTTTTGTTTTTTTATAATTGTAAATAAACTTTTTTAAAATGTCAAAAAAAAAGAGAGAACAAAAACATCTTAAAAGAAAAACCAGAAAGTCCAGTTGCCCCTTGAAAAAGCCCCTTTGGGGCAACCATGACCTGGAAGACTGAGAATCTCCATAGATGTAAATCATCCATGGTTTTGAGGAACTAGCTTACTTATATGCTTATTGCTTATGAGCTGTGGTGGCAAGTGGTTAGACTTCTGCTAACTGCTGGCTGACTGCAATTTGGCAGTTCGATTCTCACCAGCTCAAGGTTGACACAGCCTTCCATCCTTCCGAGGTGGGTAAAATGAGGATGCAGGTTGTTGGGGGCAATAAGCTGACTCTGTAAACAGCTTAGAGTGGGCTGCAAAGCACTGTGAAGCAGTATATAAGTACTATTGCTATTCCTCAAAAATATTTAAAATCCTGGAAGTCTGTACTTACAGAACATGACAACCAATGTTTCTAGAAGCCACATTCGGGACATCTTGCAATCTGGAAAGTAAAGCAAGAATAAAGTGCATTAGAAATCTCTGATGGGAAAAAAGCATGGTTGCCTTCCCCTCTGATTGTTTTAAACAAGGAAGAAATGAGCAGTTTCTAGCAAATGGCAGGGCTAAAAAAAAAATCCAGCTTCCACACAATGTAGTGGGATTTCTTTTGAATAAACGTACTTAAGATTGCTTTCCACTAGCTGTTTCATTTGATAAATGAAATCCCTCCATGCTTAGGATTATAGAGTAAAGTCATATCCGTTGGAAATAAGAACCTGAAAAAATATAAACAGAATCCATCTTTGGGTGCAATACAGGTTAGCGCCGGATAAGAAATCTGGTTTATCGGGAAATTTTAGAACAACATACCAATTTCAAACCTGCCAAAATATATGTAGAATATAAATGCACCAGAATGACATTGCTTTTTAAACATTTTGGGAGGTGAGTTGCAAAAGCACACTTTTTGTTCACATTGAACAGAGTGACACAGTTGGAAAGGGACCTTGGAGGTCATCTAGTCCAACCCCCTGCTCAAGCAGGAAACCTATACCATTCCAGAAAAGTGGCTGTCTTCTTAAAAACTTACAGTGATGAAGCACCCATAACTTCTGGAGGCAAGTCGTTTCACTGAGGAAATTTCTCCTTAGTTCTAAGTTAATTCTCTCCTTGATTAGTTTCCATCTGTTACTTCTTGTCTTCCCTCAGGTGCTTTGGAGAATAGCTTGACTCCCTCTTCTTTGTGGCAGCCCCTCAAATATTGGAACAATGCTATCTTGTCACCCCCAGTCCTTCTTTCCATTAAAACTAGACCTATCCAATTCCTTCAACTGCTCTTCATATGTTTTAGTCTCAAGTCCCCTAATAATCTTTGTTATTCTTCTCTGCCCTCTTTCTAGAGTCTCAATATTGTGGGGACCAAAACTGGATGCATTTGCTAGATCTGTACATGCCAAAAAATTTTGCTAAGTTAATTTATTTCAGCAAAAACAATAGTCCCCTTATTAAGGCACCTGAATTAACTTATGGTATTGTTGCATGACCTTGCAAGGACCCCATCCCAGTCATTGTTAAGCAAAAGGCCACAAGTTTCAAAAATTGCAGACCCAAAGATATAAGCATTTTTTTTCCTGCAGGGAAAAAAAACACAATTCCTTGTCCCAAATGGCACACCATGAAAATAGAATACAAAAACTCTTATTTTTGAAATGTGTGCACAGCAATGCATGTAAATATTTGTTGTGCATTTTTCTGCATAAATAGTAGGTTGATAATTTACAGTTGGTAAGTCGGGAAAAAAAACCCAGCCCAATTGATATTCATTTCCATACAATAATAGGAGTGATTTCGCTCTTTTCATTACAGTAGCATTAATCCTGCCCAAAGATTGTTAGCTAAATTCATGCAAAATTTAAAAAAAAAGTGGGTGTAAAAGAAAACAATCACCCAGCCCTCCCCTACTTTCCTTGACTAAGTGTAGCTTCTGATCTCTACAATTTTGTGGTAGGAAGGAAGGAACCTTTGAACTTGTGGAACGAGAGTACATTTTATCTAATATCTTTACAAAAAGATCTATTGTAGAGCCCCACAATGAATATTTGAAAGGCTACTAGGATTCTCTTAAAGGTATGTGAATTTGCATAAATCCTTTACTGTGTTAAAAAAAAACCAGTTTTTTACATTAAAAGTGTTTTAAAATGCTCCCAGCATAGCGTCTATGTGAGAGAAATAGGTGATGACTTAAGTAGGATCCAGCAGAGTTTTGACCAACATAGAAGAGAGAACAAAAGGCCGTGGATTTTACAATCAGTTATGAATTCTTCAGTGCCCCTTCTCAATTGATGCTATTTGAGTGCCTCTTTGCTTTTTTTTTACAACTGATTAGTGAAGAACTGATGCAGTTCATTAAAATATCTACCAATAACTTCCCAATAGGAACTGTTCTTTAAAATAGTGAATTAAGAGTAAAATGATTTTACTTGAATAATTGGTAAATTCCAACTCATTGTTAGGTCACCTTTCATTAAAAAAATAACCAAGGTCCTAATGAAAAAGGAACATTTGGAACCATAATAGATTATGACAAGGACAATGATGGCTTGCTTGCCAATTATGGTTGGTTCCATTAGCTCTGCATGTACTATATCCAGCCTTGTTTCTCCCAGTTGAGTTGAATAGTAACTCTCGTAACCTTTTGACAAAATTACATATTTTTCCTTGTCCATGTCCTTCTAGCTTTCTCGACTGCCCTTTTCTTCCAGGCTCAATACACAACAAACCGCAGACTGAGAATGAACAAATAGGAGAAACAAGGATCTGAAATTAAGATTAAGAGGTTTTGAAGATTAGAATCTGGCTTGCTTAGAGAAATATGACCTGGGCATATGCTCAATGATTCTAGCCCTGATGCTGGTTCCGCTTCAATCACTTTTACAGGACACTCATCAGTATTTTTATCAGCTTACAACTCCAAGAAGTTCTCCCAATTGCATACATTGTAAAACATAGAGCAGAAGAATGCAACTTTTGGACCATGACCTTCCATGAACGGAGATGTTGGTTGGGGGAACCTACATTCCTGGGCGAAGTTGGCCTCATTCTCCTGCATATAATATGTATTCCCTCCTACCTTGGTTGACTTGATCTTCTGTGTCTTGATCTTGATCTACCTCATTCCTGGCTCCTAGATGAGAACTTGGGACTCAACATCTCAGTTTTCTAGGTTTCGGGACCAGAGCCCAGCCAATGAAATAAGGGACACTCCTAGACTTCAGAAAGGCTGCAGGCTGATTATAATAATTCAAATGGGATACATGGGAACCAGAATTTATTTCTGATTGGTTGCTTCAGAGCAAAGAAAGAGGGCACTGATGGTGACATCAATCTAGTAATAGAGACAGATTGCCGCATGGGGGCAGCCCTGAAAGTCAATCCATGTGGGGCTTCATCTCTATAAAAACCCTTGGATTTTCTGGAGTCTGTCTGAGCCAGTGGTTAGGATGTTGGGTTAGGAATTACAGGAGACTCATATTCAAATCTACCTTCAGCCACATTAGCTTAACTGGGCAATTTTAGGCTGGGGATTGTCTCTTGGCTCAGCTTGCCAGTTAGGAGTGTTGTGGGAGAACACAGGAGGAGGGAAAGCTACACATGCCACCTTGAGCTCCTGAATGAAAGGCACCATATAAGCCACATACATAGTTTTTCTGTACGAAAAACTTCAAGAAGAGGAGGGAGAATGCGTAACACATGACTTTTCCTGTTTTTGAAACTGCAGATTTGGACTTCTCTGTTTTGAGAAATGTTTATGGAAGGCTGAAAGTGAGGACCGTTGAGACAGGGGTGCAAAACTTGCAGCCCTCCAGATATTACTGAACTACCACCTCCATCACTTTCTTCTCCTTAAACTTTCATCATCCTCCCTTCACCCGTTCCCCTTCTCCCTTTCCCAGCCGGTGTTGCATTTGCAAGAACAGAAGACCATCACATACTTTAAGTAGATTCCTCAAGACCAATTGCTCAACATATCCAGAACATTTTTCCCTATCCTGCTCTCGAGACAAGAAGCTATTAGCCACCAGCTGGAAAATGGTGGGACCTTCTGTCCACTATATCTGAAAGTTATCAGGTTATGGATGGAGAAGATGTTCTTTTCCTGAAATCATGCAAAGTTACTCAGTTTCTTTTTATTTTAAGAAAAGCACTAAGAGAGGAGTAAGGGTCCCGCATCCTTGGTCCTTGGCTTAATTTCATCAAGTCTTTACAAGTTAATCATTCAGATTTTTTTTGTTTGTTAATGGTTAGGCGTTCCCTCCACAGGAATTTGGAACAAGAAGGAAAGTAAATACTAGCGTTACCCACTTACAGCTTCAGCTTTGGCCACTGCAAACATGCCTTCCTCACTTGATTTTTGTTGTGAACTAATATCCCCCAGGGATGAAGAGCTTGGGTGTCTGCGCTCTAGAGGTAATAATTTTGTTCTCCCCACCAGTTGGAGGCTGACTTAATTTATTTGTCTTTCTCTGATCAGATTCATTAGCCCCATTGTGTCATTCTGCTGTGGGTCAAAGGCAGGATCATGTCACCACCCAATTATGCCTTTTCTTCCCTTTAATTGCTGAGTAAATCAAAAGCATAGACACAGTCAGGGTGGAATCGCTGCCCGTAGATTTATGGCTAGAGTGTCTCCCAGCCTGGAGACAGAGAGACCCAACTCTAAGGTTGATCCATGCCTCTGTTGGCAGATTAGCCCTTCCACATCATCCATCTTGGGCACAGGAACAAAGAAAAAAAATTGCCCTCTGCATGCAAGACATTTTCTTTTCAATTATATCAAATCATAATTTTTGAAAAAAAAACCCCACACATCTCATGGACCTTTATTGATCTACTTATTTATTATTTAATTAGTTTCTAGGTCACTCCTGTCAGCTTCACAAGTAAAATACCCCAACCCATTAATCTACCTTCAGCCACTGTGCAGAAATCCTGCAACTGCCCAGATGATCTTTCAGCAACTCTGGCAGATGACCATCCAATAACTTAAATTCCTCCAACGAAAGACCATCTGCTATTTTCTAGAGTGGTCTGCTCAAGGGTCAGATTTTTCTGATTAAAATCTCTCTCTCTCTCTCTCTGAAATGATTTCCTTCCCTTTTCCGGTCAACTCTGATTTCCTTGCCCTCTGAAGAAAATAGAACCACCCTTAAATCAGAGCAGCTTGGAAGCACCTGAGGATGGCAGGACCTTCCACTTGGATCCTAAAGAAGCAGGTTAGGAAAAGTATTATTGAAGCTTCTGAATGCTGTGTTGGAGGAGATAATAGAGGGAATCAATCAGAGTTTTCACTTGAGAGGCATAAATGACTAGGCTCAAATGATCCTGTTTTTGGACTCATTGTGCAAGATCCAGCTCCCTTGAGAAATCCACAAAACTGGGGAAATGGAAGGAAAGAAAGAAAGTTGATGATTAGTAGCAACATGGATGGACTTGACTAGAGCAGTGATGGAAGACCTGAAGACCAGGTTGGGATAGATAGATCATCCTAAAGTTGCCTATGGTTATTAAGAATGAACATCCAGTTGTTGACAGGTAATTGATCATTCAATCCAGTCCATCAATCAATGTCCTTCTGTGTTTGTGAACCTCCTTTTTTAATCTGCTATGTGGGACACAAAATGGTTGATGATTTGGACTTTGGGTCTGATCAAGCAGGGATTTTTTGACTATTCTGATAAAGCTTCCTAGGAGTCCTAGGGAAAGTGTCCATGTTGGTTTCTTCTATATTTCTTTTTCTTTCTTTGAATCAACTCCTCTTTTTTTTTTCTTATGAAAGAATGTGTGAATTCTTTAGAAGAACCTTCTCCAGATGTGTTGGAATTTGCAGAACTCTGCAAGGTGCCACAAGAGAGGAGACGTATATTAAACAAACAACACCAAAGATGTGATTCTTTTTTGTTTGTTCTTTGCACTGTGTTATTCCTTGATGAATAAAAACCAATAACAATAATGTTTACATAAGCATTACTGTTATCAAAAATAAGAAGGTGGGGTTCATTGACACGGCAATATCTAAAGGGAGTCAAATTGATAATGACTAGAGAAAATAGCCAAATATCACAATTTACAAATAGAGATTATAGAGGGGGAAAAACCCACATGCTGATTGCAGTCTTTGGTGCAATGCTCTGGAAAAAATCAAATATTTAGAAATTTAAAACTTATAGGAATGTGATTATTTAAAAGCACAGCATACATTTTACAGCAATACTTCCATGACTTTTAGGTTAGGACTCAACTTGTTGGAATCCTATGATAGTCATTCAGATAATAATATGAGCCACAGTGGTGAAATGGTTAGAATGCGGTACTGCAGGCTACTTCCGCTGACTGCTGACTGCCTGCTATTTGGCAGAATCTCACCAGGTTCAAGGTTGATCCAACCTTCCATCCTTCCGAGGTGGGTAAATGAGGATCCAGATTGTTGGGGACAATAGGCTGACTCTGTAAACCACTTAGAGAGGGCTGTAAAGCACTGTAAAGCGGTATATACGTCTAAGTACTATTGCTATTGCTAATAACAACGATGATAAAAATGCATCTCCTAAGTGAGCAAGTTAGAAGTTGCCTATTTCCTGCTTACTACACTGAGCAAACTCTAGAAGAAGTTTCAGGGATGCTTTCCAATCACGGTAAAGCAGATAATCGGTAAGTCTTATTCAGACTTCACTGGGACAAGATTGTGTATGTGCGTGTGTGTTCTTTTCAAAAGTAGGCAAGTACTTATGAGTTACCTATTGCATCAGGAACAAAAGCTTTGTGATCAGGATGGCGGTTCTTTCAGGGTGCAATTACTGTGGGCAGAGGAGCATGAGGAACCTCAACTGGAGTCAGAGGTAGGGTGTGTGCTACCCAGCCAGGCACCTGATCACAATGGGAGCCATGCTTTAATTGCAGTGTGGAGGGGACCACCTTGACCTGGTCAGGATCAATGTGTTTTTAGACAATCTTTGCAAGGCATGAATGTAGAACAATGGGCAAGCTGGACCTTCTGCTCATTTGAGTTGTCCGTTCAAAGATGAGAGAGTCCCACCGGTTAAAGAAGGAACAGGCAATTGGCCACCAGGTGCCTTTTTTCAATGACTCTTTTGCTTGTTCCCATAGGAAGAACAGTGCAGCTGTATTGTTATCCCAAAGGTAGAGTCAGAAAGCTCTATTTTTTCTTTGGGGGAGAAAGGATTAGATTTTTGCTGAAGACATCCAAAAGAATTAGAATATAGAGTGGAGTAGAGTAGAGTAGCATAGGGTAGAGTAGAGTAGAGTAGAGTAGAGTAGAGTAGAGTAGAATATTCCTAAAGAAGAACTGATATTACAAAAAGTAACAGAAAGTGCTGAAATGAATATGTTAACGTTGAAATTGAAAGAAAGAGATGACTTTGAATACTTCCTAATGTGGAATAAATGGTATGATTGGTTAGCAAACAGAACAAAAAAATAAGACAAGAAACTTAACTGTAAGACACCTTAAGAATGTAAAATGTAAATTTGTAAATTATATAAGACTATAGGAATAACAATTATAGTAAAAGTTATTAATTAACATTAGATAAATATAAATACAATGTGTTAAGATATTTAAGATAAGAACTTGTATAGATGTCAAGAATGTTGTTGAAACTATGATGTTTTATGTTGAAAATTAGAAACTCAATAAAAACATATTTTAAAAAAATAGAATAGAGTTCTTTATTGGCCAAGTATGATTGGACACACAGGGAATTTGTCTCTGGTGCATATGCTCTCAGTGTACATAAAGAAAAAATAAAATACACCCACTGGTCTTATTTCCTTTCAGACATAAATGAGTAGGGTATTTAAAATGTCAGCAGCAACATCTACAATAACTGAATAGTTTATTTCTGCTGGAAAAGTCCGAGAGGGAAAATAAAATTGAGCAGGTAGCCGATGGAACAGAGTTGCTCACATCTTGGTTAACTCGGGATGTCTTTTTGATTGCTTGAGCAGAACTGTGCCATTTGGAATATTTTTTTTATTATTTAAGAGAAAGCTCCAAACAAATAAAAGAGAGAATAAAGTAAAAATGAAGTGAAAAAAAATATCTTGGGAATTGGTTGACAGTCACCTCTTTTCTCCCCCCCACCTTCTACCCCAACCCTGTAATTGTTAAAATGCCTCCTAAAGAGAAGGCAAGGATTTGCTGCTTCTTCTGATTCACCCTTGGTTTGTTTTGGGAGAGTGAGGGTGCAGCTTGCTTGCTTGCTTGCTTTAGAAATTTCCATGTAGGTCAAGGATGCTTAAAGCTGGAAGGTCAAGATTAATGTGGCTGCATCCTTCCTCTTTATCCATCTAACAGTCATGTATCGTTGTTTACTGCACGTCCACTGGATATTCAAAGCGTTCTCTTGCCTTTGAAATAAAAATCCTGAGTTTATTGAAGCCCCCTCTATCAAGACTTCTGAAAACTGAAGGACCAGTTTCCCACCATGTTGGAAACTGTAGGAAGCAAGAAAAACGTAGTGCAGACTCCCTAAATAGGCACATAATTGTTAAAAGAAGAAGAAAGCCTCCAAATCTTTATCCCCAAACCTACAATGTGTGTGGTTTGACTCCTACTTTCTTGTTCCAAAAATGTGGAGTGTGGTCCTTGAGCCATCAAAAAAATGACCATCCCTGCTTTAAATGACACTTGATTTGCTCCTCAGCTGATACCTGCAGATCATCATCTCTGCTATGATTAGATACAGGGAAGGAATGGAACAAAAAATATTTGGCCTTTTTTGTAAACCTCTGCGTCAGGGGAAGATCTCCAGGAATCCCCAAAAGACCCAATTTCTTTCATCCCTGAATGGAAACTATAGAAAGATGCTATCAGTTGTGTTCTAAATCCACTGTCCATGTTGCTCAGGTGACCCTGAGGTAGAAATGATGCTCTCAGATGTTTCAGATATAATTTCCCCATGTTCGTCATCCTGTGCAGAGAAAGTTCCTTCATTCAGCAGAACTTCCTTAAAATGGAGGGAGCTGGTACTGCAGTAGCCATAATTAAGTGGTCTTACTCCAAAATCAGGCAGGGATACATTTTTGAAGAGGGTTTCAGAAGCTTTAGGGTGTGAACTGGGTACCTTAAGCATATGCAGTAGAAGGCTTAAGGTTTTGACCATAACCTTCCAACACTTAAATGCAACACAAAGTCAACTTCATATGCTCACCTACTGTGGAAGCTCTGGAATCAAGTAGTTTGGGGCTAAAAGAAGGGATGCTGGAAGTGTGCCTGTGGTCACCAGGCCATGCTTCTTCCATCCCTACCAGTGGTGGGTTTCCAAATTTTTTCCTACCGGTTTGGAGAGCATGCTTCGGTGTTTGCACTACCGGTATGTCAGAACCAGTCCGAACTGGCTGCATACTACCTCTGATCCCTACTCCTGAAAGTGTGCACACATTTCTAGAATTCAGCTAAGGAGTTGTTCCTGTGTTTTTGTTGATGATGGCTCACACCATGGACAGTGATTTGGCTGGGGGAGGGGGAGGCTGGGAGGGCTAAGAGCGCTGCAGCAGAAATAGCCCAGCAGAGGGCACTGTTTGCCTACTATCAAGAAAGTGTCTTTCTTGAACTGCAGAACGCAATAAGGAGCAATTAGATTTCTTGGTTTTTTTTTTTAAACACTGCAGTGAAATGTCCTCATTGCAGGAATCATTTGAAGAATATGAATTAACTGCAGCTTTATGACTGAGTAGCAGTTGTGGCTGATAAATATGGAAGAGCCTTTTGGCATGCCTGACATTTCTGCTTTCCTTTACTTTTCAGTGTTATTACATCTCCCTTCTGCTCCCCCCCTCCCTTCTCCCTCCCTCCCTCCCCATCTCAGTATCCCAGTATTTTCTTTCCAAGGACTTTTAAGGGTCTTCCTTCTTTCAGTCTTCATAAGCCTAGTAATAGGAAATTGTGAAGGGAGAATGATTGGCCTAAGATTGTTTAGTACTGCAGGGCTCAGAATTTAATCTTGGATGGGCTACACCTTACACTGAAACAGCTGCAATTAAATATGACCTTGATTTATCTCTTTGCTAAAGGCACAAAAAAACAGAGCCAGCAAAAGAACTGGCAACTCCGCAGAGAAAGAAGTCCAAAGTGGTTCCTGAGCAATGAAGGTGAGACCTTAAACCAATGCTCCTCAACCTTGGCGACTTTGAGATGTTTGGACTTCAACTCCCAGAATTCCCTGGGCAGCATTGGAATTAATGGAATGAGTTTTGGCTTGTTGAGAAATGTGCCTGATCTGGGTGATTGGAGATGTATAATTCCAAGCCCCATGGGAAGCTTGACATATGTGCATAGGCAGGCAACCTTGCTATTTGTCTAACACTTTCTGCTAACACGGAATAAATTTCTCTTTTAATTCTAATCCAAACAATGTAAATTCCCCAGTAATGGTTTAGGCAGGTGGCCAAAGTGCAAAAGAATGGAAACTAAGACTCTTAATTATAAATAAGCTGCGCAATCCCAGTTAAAATATTGACCCTGTGGGATTGGTTTCTTTGTTAGTCTACATTCATGTAAGTACATGAAATATATTTTCATCAGGCAGGGTGGAGAGCCAAATCAGTAAATACCTGTTTCCCTGAACAACATGGGACAGCTCTTACACAACTGTGCATTGTCCTTGGGCTTTAATAGCTAGAAGGAAAAATCATTCCAGAATAGACCTTTTCTATATAGTCCAGGGAAAGTACAACTTTTGGAGGATTTCAGGAAGCCAATGCAAATCAGGCTTCCTGCCTCATTTTCTTGTTTTTGAACTTGAAAAAAGCAAGTAGGAAGGGAGAAAAAAAGGTGCAAAATTGCAAGTTAGGGCAGTGTCAAATCCAAGCCTAAAGACAACACAGTGAAATCCCATCGAGTCCAAATCCTTTATTTGCTTACACCTACTGGACAGAATCTAAGCTAAAGCTATAACCTTCTAACCCAGTTTTTCTCAACCCTGGCCACTTAAAATGGGGGGATTTCAGCTCCCAGAATTCCATAGCCAGCATTGTTGCCTGAGGAATTTTGAGAGTTGAAGTCTAGACACCTTGAATTGATCAAGGTTGAAGAACATTATTTTAATCTACTAGGTGTACCCTGAGAGGTTCTGGGATATGGCTACCTTGAACCTCTTCCTCCCTCCCTGAGCATTCTTGGGACCTCTCTTTGATAGAGTTTACTGCATCTTTTCTGGGAAAGCTCTTGTGCTGTCCACTGCTTCTCTTAGTGTACATTCCAAAACAGGCAGGAAGGTCTGGAGATCAGCATTGCAACAGTGTGGGTCTTTTGCAAAGTTCTCACAGGTGGTTAGCGATTCTGCTCCAATGTTCCTTCCAGTCGATGCTGAGTGCAAAGCATAGCCATTGGCTTGGAAGTGTTGGAAGAAATGTCCATCTGGGTTCAGTTCCAAGTGGAAAGAAAGACAATGGAAACATGGAGCCTGCTTGGAAGGATGATTTAATGGTGAAGCAGAACCACCAAGCACGTGTGATTCTGGGTAGATGAACACATGGAGTGGAGAGAGATATATATTTATACCCTCTCTTGGGCCTTGCAAGAAATGTATCCTATTGGTTGTCAGCCTCCCAGAGGCCTATGAGGGGGTCCAGCTAACCTTGTAGGCTGTCTGTGCCCCAGGCTTTGTTGAATCTTGCTGGGTGATGATGTAATGAAGAGGGTTGTGTTCTGAAAAGGTATTGGGCAATTCCTATTATGGCTTAATGGTTTTGTCCAGGTTTGGCTCTTGAGTGAGGGCTAATCCTATCACCCTGGAGCTGAAGGCCTTTTATCTTGTAGATAGGATGTCCCAGTCTTTCTAGGGCTATTAACAAAGGTGGGAGCTGCTTTCCAAGAGCAGGTTTCTCCTTTTCTCATCCACAGAGGTATAATATTTTGCCTTTTTAACATTTCCTAGAATATTTCATTCTTCTAGGAGAGGGGTGGGTGCTAACTTTCTACAGAAGTCAAGTAGGGTCAAACTTGGTTAGTTCTTGGATGTTAGGCTCAAGGGAATATAGCAGTGGTGGGATTCTACTGGTTCAGCCCGGTTTGCGCGAACCAGTAGTAAAAAATGCTACCATTCGGCCGAACTGGTAATAAAAAAACAGATACCAGTTTGGCCGAACCATTATTTCCTTTTTATTTTCCTCCCGACCATCAGCTGTTCCAACCATCAGCTGTGCCGGGATCCTCCTCACTGTCTTACTGCTTCATCCAGGAGGCTTCCCTGAGGCCCAGGAAGCAAAAAGGGGTGCGGGGGTGCTGCACGACCCCTCTGCACTCCATTTTTTGCCTTCTTCGGCCTCAGGGAAGCCTCCTGGGAGCAAAAATGACCTCCGCTCCTTCCGCCGGGACCTCAAAACCTGGTTGTTCCAATGTGCTGACCTGGGCTGAGGATGGGGAGGGGAGTTTTAGATGATGGTTTTATTGTTTTTAGCTTTTAATTGGGTTTCTCATTTAATATTTTTTTAATTGTATATTTTGTATTGTTTTATGATTGTACACTGCCCCGGGTCCTTCAGGAGCTGGGGCAGGTTACAAATCAATCAATCAATCAATCAATCCTCCCAGAAAGCTTCTCTGAGGCCCAGGAGGGAAAAAATGGAGCACGGGTAGGTGCTGCACAAAAAAAAGAAAGAAGAAGAAGCCACGCCCACCCAGTCACATGGCCATGCCCACCTAGCCACTCCCACCTAGTCACGCCCACAGAACTGGTAGTAAAAATATTTCCATTCCAGTCCTGGAATATAGGGACTGTCCATTAAGACACCAGGAGTCAAACTCAGTTTGAAGGAGATTTGACCTTTGTCTGGATAGAAAGGCACTTCATTGGGGCATCCTTAACCTTTCATCTCTGCCTTCCCCCTGAGTATCAGAGAGGGTGTTGAAAAGCAATACTCGGCTTCTGGCTCCCATACCAGTGGTCCCATCCCCAAAAGTGTGGCTGCCAGCCAAATAAATCAGTTCAAAGTACATTTTTAAAATGAAATTAATGATGTACAAATACAACTACTCTCCATAAATCTAACCACGTTTCCCCGTTTGCTACAGTGCAAATTACAAATTACAGGCTACCGAGGGCCTCTCTGTGGATCTCGCAAGCATCTGTTAATTATCTGCAGTTCTGGTTTTCCCTTTCGGATTTAGCCGATAAAGTTCTGTTAGCTTTTCATCCACTTTTGTAGCTTTATTAGTAGCAGTATTTTCCAGGGGCCTGTAATTTCAATTTCTAAAATGGCTGCAGAGTGTTTGGCAGTAGTTATTTTCCACCCTTAGAAACAGAGTGGTGGATGGCTTATAGAAATGAGGGGATGACCAGAAAGGATTAATTCAAATTACAGATGTGCTCTTCCTTACTTGCCTAAGGATAAGATTGACGGAGAAAACTCAGCAGAGAAATAACTAATCAGCCTGCTATAATCATAGCAGTTAAAGCTCATATACATGCAAGCATGGATTTCTAGTGTGATGGCATGGTCTGTTAAGCTAAAACCAGAAAACAGCAAGCATAAGGAAAATTCTGTTCTGATTTGAATAATTTGGATATCTCAGTGGTTTTTATTGCATTGGCTTCATGGGGGAAAGAATAGGACTATATGAACTGGAAAACAATTATACACTGAATGCTCTTCTTTTTTTTTTTAGATTTGCAAAGCAGTTTTCATCTTCAAAAAAAAGTGTACCCAGAAGTACATATTAGGGGGGAAAGTTTCTTTACACACTGTTGTAATTTCAGATACTTTAGGAACAGATTTTTTTTATTACCTTCTGCTTTGATTTGGCCATCTAAGTAAAGGTTAGTTAAATTCTGTCTGGATTTGATCAAAACTGAAGTTCACTTCTGTTTGAAATTCCTCTTCTAGGCAACCATGGAAGAAGGATTGCTTAGGAGTCTTAGTATGAAAACACCCTGTAAGAGCAATGTTTCCTAACCTCCCAGAATTCCCCAGCCAGCATAGGAGTTTTGGCAGTGGTGGGATTCAAATTTTTTTACTACTGGTTCTGTGGGTGTGGCTTGATGGGTGTGGCAGGGGAACGATACTGTAAAATCTCCAGTCAGAGGTGGTATTTGCCACTTCTCCAAACTACTCAAAATTTCCACTACTGGTTCTCCAGAACTGGTCAGAACCTGCTGAATACCAACTCTGAGTTTTGGGGATTCTGGGGGTTGAAGTCCACACATCTTCAAGTGGCCCAGGTTGGGCACTCAAGGACAACTGAAAGATCACACTGGCTCTGTTAACATCTCTGTCTGACTCTGCGCTCGGTTTCCAGAATCTATGATGGCTTTCTATTGATAATCAAGGAAATAGCCATAAATCATGGCTAAGTATAATTTGTCATGGTTTAATGAGGCATGGCAAAAGAAGAAGTGCCATCTAACTTAACTGGACAAAGCCCATCTAGCAAGACGATAATAGGACTGGAAATATTTGTGGCATTGCTTCATTAAAAAAATATCTTCATAGAATTTGCTATTTGATAATATTATTTAGATTCTCCTCAGGTACTGTTCAGCATTGAATCAAGGAGCAGCAATAACTATTGTAATAAATATTTCATGACATCACAAAGAACCCATGTTGGTTCTTTCCAAATCAATAGATCGATGCTGGATTTCTCTGATGCAACCTGAGATGGAAGGATTAAATATCAATGTGTATTAAGTCTGATTTTAACTGCCCTCTTTCCCCTCATCTGACGGCATTTGAATTTGAAAAATGCCTATGTTAGAGGCGAGGCTGCTTATATACTTCTTCAGACGGGGTATCATTCATTCTTATAAATATTTATCTGATTTTTTTTGTACACAATTTAAATTGAAGGCGAGATGAAATCTCTAATCTGAAAATGGTTCTCTATAAATTGACTGTGCTAAGATTTGTAAACTATAGACTGCAAAATGACACAGAATGTAAACTTAGATGTTCAAGGGACTGGAGCAGTTTTTGCATGAGGAAAGGTTGCAATATGTAGTTAGAAAAGAGGTATTTAAAAAGAAGGTGAAGTTTCTTAGTTTAGAAAGGAGGTGAAGGAGAGGGAACATGATTGAGGGCTACAAAATGATACATGGTGTGGATAAAATGCACAAGGAAAAGTTATTTCTCCTTCCCTCAAATAGTAGGAACCAGAGGTCAGCCTGTAAAATAAAACTGAATCCTCAAAGTATCTGGACAGAGAAAAGGATTTTTTTTGTTGACATGGTGTGCAATTCAACATTGGAATTAACTACTATGAAAGGTCCAGAGTCACCTTGTAGGGGAATCACCTTGTATGTGACCCAGAGTCATCATGTAGGGGAGATAGGTGGATAAGAGAACAGACTAAGGGACTGGTTATGTTTTTATGTAACCCATGATACTATCAAGAGTCTATACAGATTCCAGCAGTATGTAAATAATGGATGGATGGATGGATGGATGGATGGATGGATGGATGGATGGATGGAAATGAAGGAAGGAAGGAAGGAAGGAAGGAAGGAAGGAAGGAAGGAAGGAAGGAAGGAAGGAAGGGGCTAATTGGTTGATGGTCAACAAACGACCTGAGAGACATGTGAGTTTCATACATGTCCATTCAGAAAGCTTAAAATATCTGGTACAAAATATGTGGTAACATCTGGGGACAATATTATGTGTGAATGCAGCCTCTGTGGTTTCCATTGTCTGTTAGACTTTATGGCAGCAATAGCAATAGCACTTATACTTATTTATATACTGCTTCATGCTGCCTCTCTGAGCAATTTACAAAATCAGCATATTGCCCCCAACAGTATGAATCCTTATTTAACCGATCTTGGAAGGATGAAAGGCCTGAGTCAACTTTAAGCTGGTCAAGATCGAACTTCTGGCTGTGGGCAGAGTTAGCCTGCAATAATCATTCTAACCACTGCACCACTCTTCAACGTCTTTGGTTTTATGTGGTATCACAGTTAGACTATTTAATTGTGCTAAAGTGAAACCCGCAGAGTTCAAAAACCCATGATCATGAAATACACATTGGTGATATGAGGCCAGTTACTTCCTTACAGCTTCATCTTTTTCACCAGCTTGATGTTGAAGGGATAAAATAAAGATGGCTTCTTGTAAGTCATCTTGAGCTCTTTAAAAGCAGAGAGGAATGAATGAATGAATGAATGAATGAATGAATGAATGAATGAATGAATGATAAAAGCTGCTGAATACTTCCTCTGAACTAATCCTGCTGTGGATTTTCTAGACTTTTTGCATCACCCCGGGATATACCTGACTGCATTATCTTTGAAACAAAATGTAATATAAGAAGAAGAGGCCAGCTGCTCTGAAATAGTACCCACCATCTCACCCTCATTGTAAGTTAGGATAGAATAGAATACTTTATTGGTCAAGTGTGATTGGACACACAAGGAATTTGTCTTGGTGTAAATACTCTCAGTATACATAAAGGAAAAGATACATTCATCAAGAGTTGAGAATCATAAGGTACAACACTTAATGATAGTCACAGGGTACAATAAGCAATCAAATCATCCTAGGAAACAGTCAATATAGATCATAAGGATATAAGCGACAAAGTTGCAGTCATACAGTCACAAGTGGGAGGGGATGGGTGATAAGGAGTGATGGGAAGATTAAAGTAATAGTAGTGCAGATTTTGTAAATAGTTGGACATTGTTCAGGGAATTATTTGTTTAGCAGAGTGATGGCTTTCGGGAAACGTTGAGAAAGAGTTCTTATTATTTCCTTTATCATCAATACTTTCATTAGCAATTTTGCAGCCCAGGTTTATAAAGTGGTATATAACAAAAGGCACCCAATTCAGGAAGTTATCAAAACAGTATTTGTGATGTGTCATGGCTGAGTTCAGACGAGAGTCATGAGACCTTTATTCCTTTGCTGTACACCGTTTCAGTCAATAGCAGATTAAAGAGCCATGATGGTGAAAATCCCTTCCTATTTAATCCCCTGTGAAAGCAAACAACAAATATTGATAGGATGGATTGGCAAACATTTAAATGTAAAGTTCTGAGGAAGGCTAAATAAAAAGAAAAAAAATGCTGAAAATACTTGGAGCAGAAAAATGGCCTAAGGGCTAAAGTAAACTGATAAAGGTTCTGAAACTTCTCTGAAAATATTCCCACCCTAAATTATGTTATGAGATAAATGCTTAGTTGAAAACTACGCGTTAGACTCTAAGAAACCCAAACTGCACGATTTTTCCTAAAACAGTTTTCCATTAAGGAATATGTCAAACTCAACTTCTCCAGTGTTTGGGAGATAAGACTCAACCAAACCTTAGCAACCTTTTTTTTTCCTTTTAACAATCCCGTAATCTAGGGATATCAAGTTCAAAGCCAACGGGCTGGATCCAGCTTGCGATGTGATCAGATCTGGCCCATGGGGCCATCCTGAAAAATGTAAGGGGCCAGCACGCATCACTTCGGCCTGGTCTACCTGCATCGTTTTGGCCCGGTCTACCCATTGCAAAGAGGAAACATGCCAGCAGTTTGGGGAATGGTGTCAAGCTGGCCACGCCCACTCAGTTGGCCCCACCTAACCAGTTGGCCATGCCTGCCCAGCCCCACAAGCTCAACCACAGCCCTGATGTGGCCCTCAATGAAATTGAGTCTGAATTCCTGCCATAATCCATTGCATTAGGGTGCAATTGGGCTGACTAAATGGAGCTAAGCATTTACTGGCTGGATGCCCTTCTTGACGCCTATGTGGAGGTCACAGCACAGTCACAGGTATTTTCTCATTGTACCCAGAGAGAAATATCTGCCACTATCTAGGATTGAACTCACAGTCTCCTGATTATGAGGCGAGAGCTCCACCACCAGACCTTAGCAATGTATTTCCAAATGTAAAATTCCACTTTCTTCAGCAAAACTTTCTTCCAAGTGCTTGAAACAGCTTCAGACGAATTGCAGGTTGTAATGCAAACTGCGAAGTCACACTTCTCTGAATTTTCTAGTGCAAGCTGCAGCTCAAATTACAAAAACTGCAAATAAATGTTGCATATGGAATCCAACTATAATGTGAAGGAAGTGCATTTAGAAATATTTTTTTAAAAAAGAAATATATTCCAGAATGCTAACTGAATCATTTATATGTTGTGGATTTTTGAAATGTTAAAATTTAAACATTAAGGCAAACCAAAGAGAGTTTTGAATGGAAATTTACAAACCAGGTAAGAAATAATATGTCCATCTTGGGTGTTTATGTAAACTCCAGTCCTATAACTTCTTATGTGGGAATGTACTTCATTGATCTCAGAGGTACATCAGTTAAAAACATCTACCCAATTATACTATCAAAGGCCTCCACTGGGAAATTTTCCAAAAAGGTTAACTTTCTGTAAACGTATCAGAGAACAACATGATGGAAGAACATGGGAAATTACCCCAAATAAGTTGATTTAGGCTGGAGATCAAAAACAGAGAATGCTCAAATTCCTTTAATTCTACTAGGAAAAAACTATAGAAAACTTACTTAGGATCCCAACTTCAACACTTGGGCTACACCCTGATGAGGTGAATTGAATTCCATTTTAAATTACCCAGATCCTTTTATGGTAAGGAGAACTGAATTTGTGTTGACCCATGGTTAGCCTCCCTCCACCCAAAAACAATAATGACTCAACTGGTCACTCCTATATTTGAATGAGTTTTGGATCCCCAACAATATATTAAGCCTGCAAAGGTGATGCTGGGATACAAGGTCTCATCAGCAGGTAAGTGGGGTACTCTAACTTTTTGTGAAATAAATATGGAAAAGTGGAGTCATTGTAGGTATTGCCTAAATAGCAATAGCGCTTGGACTTATATGCTGCTTCACAGTGCTTTACAGCCCTCTCTAAGCAGTTTACAGAGTCAGCCTATTGCCCCCAATAATCTGGGTCCTCATTTTACCCACCTTGAAAGGATGGGAGGCTAAGTCAACCTTGAGCCTGGTGAGATTTGATCTGCCAAATTACAGGCAGTCGGCAGGCAGTGGAAATAGGCTGCAGTACTGCACTATGACCACTGCACCACCACAGCTCTTACAGGTAGTCCTGAACTTGCAATCATTCATTTAGGAATTGTTTGAAGTTAAAACTGCACTGAAAAAAGTGACTTAGGCTCGCTACCATTATAGCATCCCCATGGTCCTGTGATCAAAATTTAGGGCTTGGAAAACTGACATACGTCGTAGATGGGGTTTAACTCACTTTTGGAGCTCAATTCCAGTGGTGAGTCAAGAACTATCTGTATTAGGAAGGCAGTTTAATGGCGGAATGGTGGTGACCAGATATGAGGAATTCTGTCTTTCTGGTTAAAGTGGAAACCAAACAGCTATCTACCTGTTTCTTATTTTCTGCTGCAGCTGCCAAAAAAGCCAACACAGTCCTAGGCTGCATTAATAGAGGGATAGACTCAAGAGCCCATGAAGTGTTAATACTACTTTATAATCCTGTGGTAAGAACACAGTTGGCATATTGGCTCCAGTTTTGATTGCCATGATATAAAAAAGAGGTTGAGACTCTAGAAAGTGTGCAGAGAAGAACAACAAAGATGATTAGGGGACTGGAGGCTAAAACATATAAAGAATGGTTGCTGGAACTGGATATGTCCAGTCTAATGAAAAGAAGGACTAGGGGAGACATGGTAGCAGTGTTCCAATATCTCAGGGGCTGCCACAAAGAAGAGGGAGTCAAGAACCTGAGAACAGGACAAGAAGCAATGGATGGAAACTAACCAAGGAGAGAAGCAATCTAAGAACTAAGGGGGAATTTTCTAACAGTTAGAAAAAATAGCCAGTGGAATCTTTTGCCTTCAAAGTTGTGGGTGCTGCTCCAACACTTTTAAGAAAAGACTGGACAGCCACTTGTCTGGAATGGTATAGGGTGTCCTGCTCCAGCAGGGGGTTAGTCTAGAAGACCTCCAATGTCCCTTTCAACTCTGTCATTCTGTTGTCTCCTGAAGATTATATAACACAGGTTCTTCTTCTGGGAACACATCTTCCAAAATTCCCAAATGGATGGGGTTTCTATCTCCTAACAGATGGAAAGTACCAAGCTGGGGAAAACTCTGTAGCAGGTAATTCCCTGGAAATCTGACAATAATCCGAGATTATTTTTTCTCTCAAAAGAATGTGCATATCAGAATCCATTCTCAACAATGTTCTATCTCTCTGGTAATACAGCCTAGGATTGTGTTGGCTTTTTTTGGCAGCTGTAGCACAGTGCAGGCTCCTATATATGTGATTGTCCACTAGGACTCTGAGTTCCCTCTCACAATTATTGCTAACATCATAACTGTTTACGCTGTCACCTCATGTTGGAAGAAATAGCCTTCTGGGTTCAGTTCCAAGTGGGGAAGAAAGACACTGGAAACATGGTGGCTGCTTGGAAAGATGATTTACTGGTGGACAGGACCACATGCCATGGGTGAAGAAAGAAGGAAAAAAAGGGTCAAGATGCCCTCTGTTGGGCCCCACCTTAGTGTTTCCTATTCCTGTGTGAGAAATGTATCCCATTGGCTGTCAGACTCCCAGGATCTTAGCTAATTTTGTGAGCTTTGTCTGCACCACATGGCTTCACCTGAGTGCTGGCTGAGGCAATCTTCCCAGGCCAGGTGATGAGATGGGCAGAGGCCTTTGTTATATAGAATACTCTGGCCTAGACCTTAATGGCCCACCCATTAACAAAGGTGGGGGTGAGCGTCTGCTTCTGCGGTGAGTTTCTGCTTCCGAGTTTCTACTTCTCTTTTTAGGGGAAATATTTTGTCTTTTTAATATATCCTAAAATATTTCATTTTCCTAGGAGAGGGGTGGGTTTTAACTTCCAACACTCAAAAGTTACCATTTGAGAGGCATGTTTGGGGGGATCTCTAGGGGCTTCATCCAAGGATTTCTGGCACCAGGTGTAAATCTAGGCCTCTAAATAGATATAATCCCCTCAAATGTTAATATGAGCTTTAATCAATTACAGCTTGAGCAATTTGCCTCTGAATAAAATAGTGAATTTGAATAAAAAGAGGAAACATCCTTTAAAAAAAAGATAATTGAATGTTCTTATCATGGCAGGCATTTTTTTAAAAAGCATTTTGAGTTGTGCATGAGGGAAAATGGTTTTGATTGATTTTGGAGCAGCTCCATGAACCAATGAATTGAAGAAAATGTTGCCACCCTAATAGAAAGAAGAAATATTTTTTAAATTAGCCACAGCTGGTGTGAAACAATAATGAGCGTTTTGAAGCCATTCCACTCATGTTAAAATGGGTTGCTTCATTTAATCAATCTTTTCATCAAAATAAATGAGAAAAACCAAAGTTTCTCTTCCCCCTGCAAATCCCCACCTCACCCTTAAAAATATTTCAAGAGATTGAGAACAGCAGGAAAAAAATTGGGGATTAAGGTCCAATCCTGTCTGGTTTTAATCAGAAATACATCCCATTGAATTGAATGGGATTTATTTGCAAGTGGATATATTGGGAATAGCTGCAAAAATCCACCAGCAATATTGTATATATATATATATATGTTCGTGTGTGTGTGTGTGTGTGTGTGTGTGAGAGAGAGAGAGAGAGAGAGAGAGAGAGAGAGAGAGAGAGAGAGAGACACAGAGAGAGAGAGAGAGAACAATTTTTCAAATTGCTTCTTGAATACCATATTGATTTTACATTGCTTTGTATCACTGTTCCTTACAACTTCTAAATTTATTATGTCTTTTTATAATTTCAGGATTTCAGAATAACAGGCATGGAGAAGTGGGTGGTTCCTGTTTATGGGCATTGTAGTACAAATGGCTTTTTTCTTTCTTTCTATAGTTTGGATATTGTTTATCCCCCTTTTATTATTTTTAAAAATAACTCAAAAAGCCAAACATGCCAAATACTTCTTCCTCCTCCTGGTGGACCTGGGGCTAGTCATTCTCTTTCAGCCCAACCTACCTCACAGGGTTGTTGTTGAGGGGAGAATAGAAGGAGGGAAAAGTCTTGGGTATGCCTTGAGGTATTTAAAAAATTATAAAGGTGGGATAAAAATATATTTTTACCTTCACCAAATTCCTCATCCTTAATTACCATTTTTCATTCTTTCTCTCTTTTTTTCATAGCCATGGGGATATGCTGGCTGCTGCCACTAGCCATAGGGCTGGCCTTACTCACAGGTGAGCAGGAAATAATCTGAAAACGAAAATCTACACACACCCTGGATTCATGAATCAGATGAATAAATTGCAAATTGAATTTAGGTAAAACTCCAGAGCAGATTCACATCACAGAGTCAGGAAAGAAAATAGCTCTGGGATTTGAGTTGCAGTAAGTGCATAAGTCTGCCAAGACATTAAACTATCCTGCATATCATGCTTTGAAGATATATGAACTCTCAGAAACCAGAAATTCTGTGAAATACTTTAATCTAGAGATAAATTATTATGCATTGAAAACATTCACAGGTGAACCTTCTCCTCGGTGTGTTTGCTAAATATTTTAGGGAGATAATCAGTTTAAATTGTTCTAATTGTGGAATGCTCACAAATATGTCAAGTACAAATATGTTGATTTGTAGAAATAAAGAGTGGGGTCACTGAATCAACCCTGCTTTGTGCAACAACAAAAATGGAATTAAAGCACCCTAAACAGATGGCTGTTTGGCCTCTGCATGAATGTATCTGCTAGAGAGAAACCCATCAAATCCTCTTAGTAATTAATTCCTCTGTAAAACCACTCAGGAATTTTACTTTAGACATTCAACAGAAATCTGTATTTCAGTAGCTTAGACATATTATTCTGTTTCCAATTTCCTGAGCTGATAGAAAACACACCTTAAACGGTTTCTCTGTCATGTTCATGTGAAAACATCACCGTCTAACAGAAATGATTACTCCTTTCTCGGAATTACTTAGTTTAGTGAGATTTATGAAATGGATATGTGTGTGTCCCTTTCGCACACAAAATCCTCCAGGCTGCTAACCTGAACGTGTCAGTTAAAAGAAGAGGCTAAAAGATGAGGCACAGCAACATCTACAAAATGTGTAAGCTGCCCAGAGTCAGTGACATATCAATTTAATTATTATTATTAGAAACCCACATTAAATAAGTTAAGAACTAGTTAAAAACACCCATCTGAGGACTATTTATCCCGTTTTGGAACTACTGGCTTGAAAACACTAATCTTCAGCCAGGAATGTCAAATCTGTTTTGACTGAGGATGTCAAATAGCATACTAGGGATTGCATTTCAGAACCGTACACATGTCTTGGTTGATGAAGTGGATGAAAACAACAAAAAGCTCGATTAAATTTCAGTTAGATGCAGTTGCTGTAATTGTTCCCCATGTATTTAATAATTTCTCCTTTCTGTCATATCAATATTATAAATCTGTGACAGCTTTGGGAGTGATGGGACTAATTTACACCCCAAATGTTGAGAGGATTACAGTAGGCCAGGGGCATCCAACCTTGGCAACTTTAAGATTTGTGGACTTTGAATTCCCAGAATTCCCCAACTAGCATAGAATTCTGGGAGTTGAAGTCCACAAGTCTTAACATTGCCAAAATTGGACACCTCTACAGTAGGCCATTTTGCCCTTCCCTAGGATTTTGCAAAATCTGTATTCAGAGACTAAACTCAACCAGATTATTGAATTGACTCATGTTGGAGGTTTGTATGATATCCTGAACCATCAACAAACTAAATGGGAGGGGTTCACACAACAGTCTGCCCCTCCCTGAAGTAACAATGGTTAATGTTAAGCAAGCTTAGCTCTTGTGTAAAAGGAGGAACTAGGTTTTCACCTGATATGGTTAAGCATGTTGTATAACCCCCATTCAATGAAAGGACATTTCAGATTATGCAAACCTTCATATACATTGCTTTGTTTTGCTACCTGGCTCTCATTTTTCTGTGTTTTTCCCATCCTTGTAGGTCTCCATGCTGTAGCACCTTTTGGCCAGGAATTCATCACTGCCTTCATGCAAAATTATCGGTTAGAGTATTCAGAGGCTGAATTTCAGCTTACCATCACTGGCAACGTTCCCTCCACTACTGTTAATGTCTTAGTCTATAAATCCACCTTCCGGAAAAAGTTCACTCTTTCCCCAGGACAGATCGCGATGGTGAAGTTCCCTACGTATGTAGAGATGGTTGGCACCATTAAATCCTGCCACACTGTCTTGGTGACAGCCAATAAAAATATCTCTGTGGTGGCCTTGAGCTCAAAGAAAAATTCAGCTGACACCACAGTTGTCTACCCTATCCAGACTCTAGGAATGATGTATCATGTTATCACACCTTTGAGCTATAACTCCAAAATGTACAAGGAGTTCTCTGTCATTGCATGGCGTAAGAGCACCAGCGTAGAGATCCATCTCAAGGGAACTGTGAGATTCCAAGACCGCATTTATCCTGCAGGCAGCAAGCTGCATGTTACCCTTCTCCCCTATGAAGCCATCCAGCTTCAGAGCTACCAAGATCTCTCTGGTACACTTGTTAAAGCAACACAACCAGTAGCCGTGTTAAGTGGGCACAGCTGTGCCCAAATGAACACCGAATGTAGTCATGTGGTAGAGCAACTGTTACCGGTGCAAAGCTGGGGCCGTTCCTTCTTTATCCTTCCTCTTCCTTTCCAAACTCAATATGATATTGCATATGTAATAGCCTCCCAAATGACCACCGTCACCTGTGTCTCTGGTGGCACCCACAAAAGTTATGACCTCACATCTGGACAGCTGCTTCATCTGAACATCACACAATCAAGCCCCATCTACATCACAGCCAATGTTGGCATCCAGGTCTTCTTTTTCTCTCCTGGTGGTACACATTTGGGTCACACATTTCGCCCTTTCTTTCTGACCATCCCTGATGTTCTCGGCTACTGCACATCCTACTCTTTTAAGAGTCAGGTGGACTTTGAGAATTATGTCCTCATCCTTGCTAAGACAGCTGTGGCTGGTGGGTTCACCATGGATGGGCACGCCTTGAGAGGGGTCTCTTGGAAAGAGATTACAGGAACAGAGTATTCATGGAGTGAGTACAGACTTGGGCAGGAAGGATTTATCCATTCCATAGGACATCCGGGCAGCCCCTTTAGCCTGCTAAGCGTGGGCATTGCTGAGAGGAGGAGCTATGGAAGAGTAGGAATCTGCCAAAAGGGTGAGTACTGGAAACTCTACAGATCTGAGTGTTTGATGGTGTTACTGATATCATTGCAGGATGGAAGATGACAACAAAAATGATGATGATGATGATGATGATGATGATGATGATGATGATGATAAAATTTATTTGCCACCCATCTCGCCATGACTGTGATGACCTGGGTGTGGCACAAAGGCAACACAATCAAATAAGCAATGAGTCCCTTTATTATCGCCAACTTTGCCCCCAATGTCCAGGTTACCTTCTAGCTGGAGAAAAACTCTCCCAGGAACAGACTTTGCAAAAAAATTAAGTCCAAAACATGAGCAACACAAACTGTAACTTAAAGTTGAAACAAGCCAAACTGAAATAATTGGTTTGGCAGGGCAGAAGCAAGAATTTCAGGCTTGAAGGCACAACAAAACTCACACAGTTGGGAAGATGCCAGACAACACAGGATAAAGTAACATTTGCTCCCAGCAGCCTGCTGCATGCAGCCTGCCTTTCTTATCAACTGTCTTCCCAGCTGTGGCTAATGAAGGGAATCAGGGCCCCTTCCTCCCCACATTAGCCAAGCAACCCACGTTGCTCTCTTTTCCATTCCTCCCTGCATGCCCTAGGATGAAGAGGGGGTGGGCCTGGTTCATCCTCTGAACTCCATCTCCCTTGTTCTATCTCTTCCCTGCTCTGCCCAGCCAGATTTTGCCCTTCCCCAGCTTCCTCCATAGCCAATGGAGCCACACTCTCATTCCCTGTCAGCTGTCTGGCTTCCTCCTCAGATTCAGACTCTGACAGGGGCATGACAATGACGCTGCTCTAGGTGGCTCACAACCATTAAAAAATGAAGAAATAAAATGGAAGTTAAACAAAGCAAAAGAAAAATAGAACAATAAAATAACCAAGGAAAAAGAAACCAAAAAATAAATATGATTAGTAAAAAATCAAGATGGATGAGTGGGGATCAGAGAAAGAAGTGGGGGAGGTGGTGTCTGCTATTGATGTAGCAGCTGCCTTCCAAGTTGAACTCCTCCATTGGATTACTAGGCCATCCTGCAGAGCTCAGTCTTTAGGCTCTTATGGAATGACAAGAGGTTGAGGGTGGATTTTATCCTGGAGGGCACAATGTTCCAAAGAGTGGGTACTGCAGCAGAGAATGCTCTTCTGGATCCTGAGAGTCAGAGTTCTTTGACCAATGGGATCTGCAATAGGCCTTCTCTACCATCCCAAGTAGGATTGGGCTAGACTTAGCAGGACAGTATGGTTCATCAGGTAGCCTGGATCTATGCCATTAAGTAATGTACTGCCTTTTGTTACCTAGAAGCTCAGCCTGTTCCCACAAGCACACCTATACAGTGCCGGAAGAAGGAGACTTACAAAATACAAAATGGCCAGAAGGTGTGTGCCTCAATCTTCTGCCACTTGCTGGGCTCGGGGTGACCCCCATTACCAGACGTTTGACATGCGGAAATATGACTTCATGGGGACCTGCACCTATACTGTAGCCAAGACCTGTGGACCAGACACAACCCTCCCGGCCTTCAATGTTACCATTAAAAATGAGAATCGGGGCGTGAAGACAGTGTCCTACGTTGGCTTGGTGATGGTCCAGGTCTACGGATATGACATAGTCGTAGCCAGGAAGGAACATGGATTTGTGCGGGTAAGAACGGTGACATTTCTTCCTCTTCATTAGACATGCAAGGGTCCAGATCATACTACAAGGCCTTCTGTGATATCAAGGAATACATACCATTGAAATGTCTTTGAACATTAGTTGCTTGGGTTGGTAGTTACGTTGTTGGTTTGAGCTCCAAGCTTGGTGATTTGGTTGCAAACGTTTCATCCCCGTTCGGGAGACATCTTCAGTGCGCTCTGGATTGTGCTTCTCTGGGGAGCCCTGGCCTTTAAATATCTTTCTGAGTCCTGGTCTGATTTCAGGTTGTGTGATTGGCTGGATGTAGTTGCTGAGTCACAGTGCTTGGTTTTAAGTATCCTCTGTGGGATGTATATAAGTGCTGGTGCTGTTCAGATGTCTTCTGCTGATGTCATGGTCAGGTTGATTTGATTGGCTGCATGTGATGTGGTCTGATTTCTTGTGATCTGTCGAGTTACAACTTTGTTTGCAGTGTGTCTGTAGATTGGTCTTTAAGCAACATCAACCATGATCCCAAAGGCAGCATTTGAAAACCCTAACCCAAGGTGATATTCAGCTGGTTATGACCAGTTCTGGCGTACCAGTATCAAAAATTTTGGCTGGTTCAGAGAACTGGCAAATATCACCTCTGGCTGCCCCCCCAACCCCGCTCTTACCTCTCACCTCTCCTATATTCTGTTGTTTATTAGCTCAGCTGATTCGTGCAGCAGCACCTCAGCTGAGCTAAAAAATAGCACAGTTCACCTTTGTTGATAAATAGGGTGGTCTCTGAGCCCCATTCTCACATGTGTGAAACATGCGTTTGGTGCGGGCACATTTAGGCATGCCTGCACAGCTCACCAGCATTGATGCAGAGGGCAGTGTTCGAGCCCTGAGCATGCGCGCGCGAAGCAAGCTGTCCGAACCAGTAGGCCCTAACCCTAGAGGTAGGCCTCTGACCCTAACCCTAACCCTAACCACCACCAGAGAACAAGAAGGTCCTAAAGTTGCCTAAAGTTGAGAAACACTGCCCTAAGACAACCTTTGTGTAACTCACACACCTTCCAGAAATGTGGACCAAAATTCTCAACCATGTTCAGGTTAACTTGAGGAGTCCAGAAAACTGAAATTCACACAAATGGCAGTTATCCAGATTGGGGAAGAAGAGTTAGTCAGGCAGCAAAAATGGAAAATGTATCAAGGTGTTATTATATGGGTTAGTAAACTGTAATTTGGATTATATTCTACCTGTGATTAAATAGCACATCCCTTCTCTCACTTACAAGTTAAGCAATTTAAATTTGCCTCTTGGTTCTCAAGAAGTAAGCACATGCATTTTGAATTAAAAAACATCCCCCATCCTTGGAGAAGCAGATCTTATTTTTACAGGCAGTCTTCGACTTACAACACAACAGTTCAACTAGTGACTGTGCAAAGTAACAACAGCACTGAAAAAAAACGACTTAGGATCTTTATCACTTTTAAAACTGTTGTAGCCTCTCCATAGTCACGTGACCATAATTCAGACTCTTGGCAACTGACTCATATTTATGACCGTTGCAGTGTCCTGGGATCATGTGATCCCCTTTTGTGACCTTCTGACAAGCAAAAAATCAACAGGGAAGCCAGATTCCCTTAACAACTGTGTTACTAATTTAACAACTGCAATGATTCACTTAACAAGAAGTGGCAAGAAAGGTTGAAAAATTGAGTGAAATTCACCTCTGTCTCACTTAGCAATAGAAATGTTGGCCTCAATTGTGGTTGTAAGACGAGGACTACCTGTATTTCTACTGTCTTTAACTTTGAATATTCAATGTATTTCCAGGAGACTTGAATTCACACCCAAGCCAAGTCTAATTTTTCAAGGAAGTAGTTCGTGTTTCCTGGGACTCCACCCTTTCTTGATTTTGGCATCTCCACCAAGATTTATTTATTTTTTATCTTCAGCAAATGTTTTAGATCCTAAAATAAAGTTGATTATAATACAATGTCATAGACAATGTAGGCACATGATCCCATTCTCTCCCAAACATTAGAACTGGTGGAGCATGTAAATACTATACATAATATTTCAAATGTTACTGACTCTTGGTCAATATTTTTGCCCAATATAATGTGATCAGTCAATTGGCAATAGAGTAGAGTAGAGTAGAGTAGAGTGGAGTGGAGTGGAATGGAATAGAATAGAATAGAATAGAATAGAATAGAATAGAATAGAATAGAATAGAATAGAATAGAATAGAATAGAATAGAATAGTGATGACCCAGGGCATTGGCACAAAGGCAACACAGTCAGTTAATCAATAAGAGTCCCTTTATTAGCTCCAACTTTGCCCCCAATGTCCTGGTTACCTTCTGGCTGGAGAAAAACTCTCCCAGGAACAGCCTTTGGCTTCAGAGAATCAAGTCCGAAACATGGTCAACAAAAACTGTAACTATAAGTCCAATCAAGGCAAAATGAGCTAATTCAACACAGTTGGAAAGATGCCAGGAACACAGATAAGCAAAGTCAACCTAAGATAAGCTCATGTTTGCTCTCAGCAGGTGTGGCTAATGGAGGGAATCAAGGCCTTTTCCTCAGAGGTGGTATTCAGCAGGTTCTGGAGAGCTGGTAGCGGAAATTTTGAGTAGTTCAGGGAACAGCAAATACCACCTCTGACTAGAGATTTCACAGTATCCTTCCCCTGCCACGTCCACCAAGCCACACCCATAGAACCAGAAGTGATGGAGTGCCCACAGCTTCTGGAGACAAGCTGTTCCACTGGTTAATTGTTCTCACTATTAGGAAGTTTCTCCTTACTTCCAGATTGCTTCTCTCCTTGATTAGTTTCCAACCATTGTTTCTTGTGCTTCGGAGAATAATTTGACCCCTCTTCTTTGTGGCAGCCCCTCAAATACTGGAATATTGCTATCATGTTGCCCCTAATTCTTCTTTTCTTTAGACTAGTCAAACCCATTGTCTTCAGTACTACAACAGTGATAGGGATGAAATCTCACAAGTAGAGCATAGGACTCCTTGGCAAAGAGCCCAAGTACAATTCTTAGAATTCCTAGTTAGAAGAAGCATCTATGTTTGAAACCATGGACAGGTATTACGATGAAGCATTAGAGAGCTCTATTTTTTTCCTATCATTTCCTTTCCCTATGAAATTCTGCCGGGAGTGATGAAATGACATGACTGAAAGCATCACATTTTTCCAAAAGTATGTGCATGTAGAAAACTAAATGAAGGCTGGGTTACAACATTTGTCCTTGAGGTGCTAGTTTTCTGTGAGTAAGAACTGGAGCCTTTAAAAAAAGAAAATCTAAAGAGATCAAAATTGCACTTTTTCTCATCTGCATCTGCATCTGTATGCTTCTCTTTCTGAGCATCCTTGCATGGTTCTAGTCCTGTTTTTGGCATGAGAGCTCAGTCTTTGTTATGTCACCAGGAGAGTGTGAGTTCTAATCCTGCCTTAGGCATGAAGGCTTTCAGCCTAACTCACCTTGCTGGGTTGTTGTGAGGAAAATAGGAGGAAGGGGTATTAGGTGTGTTTGCCTCCTTGAGTTATTTATAAAAATAATAAAATCAGGGAAGGAGGAGGAAAAGGAAGAGGAGGAGGAAGGAAGAAGGAATGAAAAGGAAGAAGAAAGAAAGAAAAGGAGAGAGAGAAAAGAAACAGATTGGATTGAAGATGAATTGAAGAAGAAGAAAAGAAAAAGGAAGAAAGGAATGAAAAATGAGAATGAGAGGAAGAAAATGAAATAATGAATGAAATGGAAAATGAAACGGAGGAATGGAAGAGGATGATGCAAAAACGATGAGAAGATGGAATGAAGAAATGAAGGAAAAATGGAATGAAGGAAATGAATGGAAAAGGAAGAATGGAGGAGATGATGGCAGAGAACGGATCAGAAAAATGGAAAAGGAAGGAATGGAAGAAATGAAATGGAATGAATGAATGAAATGAAAGAAAAGAATGATGAGAAAGAAGAAAGAGAAGGAATGAAGAAGAAAATGAATGAAGGAAGAAAGAAGGAAGGAGGAAGAGGAGGAAGGAAGGAAGGAAGGAAAAGGAAGAAGAGAGGGAGGGAGGAAGGAAGGAAGGAAAAAAGGAAGAATGGAGGGGGAAGGAAGAGGAGGGAGAAACAAAAACAGATGGATTGGAGAAAGAGGAAGGAAGGACAGGAAGGAAGGAGAGGGAGGAAGGAAGGAAGGAAGGAAAAGGAAGAAGGGAGGAAGGAAGGAAAGAAGGAAGGAAGGGATTTCTTATGCATATTGCATAGGTGAGTGGTTTGTAAGTGTGGATGTTCTTCATTTCAACAGTGGTTCATCCTTTGAGTTGCATCCATACCTGAATGTATCTGTATTCAAAGTGTATTATCTTCTTAACACATGTATTGCATCAGGTGAACAACCAACGCTTCCGACTGCCCATCTTCCTGATCAAAGATAAATTATGGCTCTTCCAAAGCGGGACCTCTGTCATCATTGAGACGGACTTTGCAATGAGGATAACCTACGACTGGAACAGCAACTTTGCAGTGAAGATCTCCAGTAGCTTCTTTGAGAATGTTTGTGGCCTGTGTGGTGACTATAATGGAAAACCTGAAGATGACTTCAGGATCCCCAGTGGATCCTTGGCTCCAGGCCTCGTGGAATTTGGGCAGAGTTGGAAAGTGGAGGACGGAGACCCATTGTGCTGGAGTGACTGCCATGGAAAGTGTAAGAATGTCACCGAGGAACAACTTATTAAATACACAGGTGAAACCTTTTGTGGCTGGATCAGTAAAAAAGGCGGCCCGTTCAGCAAGTGCCATTCTTTGATTGAGCCTGGCATCTTTGTGGAAAATTGTGCCTATGACCTCTTCTTCTATAAAGGTCATAGAGAAGCTTTATGCCAAGCGCTGAAGAGCTATGTGGATGCCTGCCAGCAAGAAGGTGGAGTTGTGTTAGACTGGAGGAACCTCGTTGGATGCCGTGAGTAGAAATTCCTTGCTTATGGTAGCTTTCCTCTAGACTAGGATTGGGCAACTATGGGAACTTTACAACTGGTGGGCTTCAACTCCCAGAGCATGGCTGGCTCAGGAATTCTGGGGTTGAAGTCCACAGCTCATAAAGTAGCCATATTGCTAAATCTTACTCTAGATCGGGGTGTCAACCCTCATTGAGGGCCACATCAGGGTTGTGTTTGAACTCAAGGCCTGAGGTGGGTGTGGCCAGAGTGGGCATGGCCAGCTTGATGTCACTTGTGTTGGCTGAGCACTCTGCCAGTGAAAACGGGCTCCTGAGCTCCGTTTTCGGCTGCAACAGCCTCCTGCAACCCTCTGCCAGAGAAAACAGAAATCGAGAGGGCTGCACACGGCCCTCCCGAGCTCCATTTTTACTGGCAGAGGCACCGCAGGCCAGTCCTTCATTCTTGCCAGGATGGCCCCATGGGCCAGATCTAAGCACCCTGCAGGCTGAATCTGGCTCGCAGGCCTTGAGTTTGACACCCTATTCTAGATCATGGATTGATGGGAACTGTAGTTGTAGTAAAAGGCCTGGGTGGAATCAAGAGAAGAATCAACCTGGAATCATTCCATTCCCACAAGCGGTGCATGTCCAACCCCTCATAAATTCCATTAACTCTTATTTAGCACCAATTTAGTTCTGACCCGTTAGTTGACTAGATTCTTGAGTATAGCTATGAGCAATAAACCAGCTTAACTGTAATCATGTGGTCCTGATTTTTCATGCCTGGCTGAAGTCTAGAATACCTGAAAGGAGCCCCAGTTTATTATTATTATTTATTAGTTGGTTTTATATACTGCCCTTCTTCCCAAAGGCACTCAGGGCGATTTACAGGGCATTAAAAACATACAATACAAATATTAAAATAAAAATTAAACTCTAATTAAGCCCCACCCATATCAAATTTTAAAAATTTAAGAACAATGGTTAAAAACGATAATTCTAATCCAAAAATTTAAAAATATTTCATGGGGATAGATCGGCTTGCTTAAACAGCCATGTTTTAAGGGCACAGCGAAAGGCTCTCAGGTCGGGGACAATCCGGATCTCTACCGGTAGCTCATTCCAGAGGGCAGGGGCCGCTACAGAGAAGGCCCTCCCCCTGGGGGCCGCCAGCCGACATTGTTTGACCGACGGCACCCTGAGGAGGCCAACTCTATGGGCCCGCACTGGTTGGTGGGAGGTTGTCATCGGCAGTAGGTGGTCTCACAAGTACCCTGGGCCTAAGCCATGGAGCGCTTTAAAGATTATAACTATCACCTTGAATCACACCCGGAAGACCACCAATAGCCAGTGCAAGCAGCGCAGGAGAGGTGTTACATGGACATGCCGAGGCCTCCCATAATTAACCCACGCAGCCGCATTCTGCACCAGTTGGAGCCTCCGGGTGCTCTTCAAGGGGAGCCCCATGTAGAGAGCATTACAGTAGTCCAACCGGGAGTTGAGAAAAACTCACTTGAAACTTTGTCCTACAGTGAGATAAATATAATAATAAAGCATTTTAACAGTGACTTAGCAAGCCCAGCCTTTCTCCCTCTTGTGGGGTGTCTAACTGCAAGCCAACTTCAATTAATTTCTATTTCTCCCCATACCAGCTCATTCATTTCCATATCTTTTTGAAAAGGCTACCCAAATTCACCAGAGGCAAATTTATCAGTAGGTATCAGAAATGAGAAATAATGGGACATTCATGGTCAATGACTCCCATACCTTTGAGATTTGGGGGTGGTGGAGACAGATTGCCCTTTTGCCTAATTTTTATCTTTTGAACTCAGCACACATCCATCACTGTCATGCTGAGAACATCAGCAGTTATCTAGTGTAGCGTGTGAATTCTTTAGCGCAAGCCACATTTAAAAAAAAAACTCACCCTTTGATTTTGCAGTAAAGCTCATAGGAAACAGGAGTCAGGGAAATTATTACCCTGCTAAGAAGATTTGATCTGGGGAATGGGCAGACTCCCTGTTAGTTAGTTTATGAAAGAGCATATTGGACATTCTCAAAATTCTAAGTCTGCTTATAGCTCAGAAATGTTAGAAATTTGTGTCCTAGAGTAGTGATCCGCAACCTTCCAGTTTTGTGAACTGGAGAGAGAGAATGGTTACATGTGTGAGTAGCATGTGTGCCAGAGGTGGTATTCAGCAGGTTCTGACCAGTTCTGGAGAACCGGTAGCGGAAATTTTGAGTAGTTCAGAGAACCATCAAATACTCTGACTGGCCCAGCCCCCATCTATTCTCTGCCTCCCAAGTCCCAGCTGATCAGCTAGGTCTTTTTTTGTTGCCCTGCACAGGAGAATGGAGCTGGAAAGCAGGTTAGTGGGGTGGGGAGGGAAGAGAGATTTTGCAGTATCCTTCTCCCTGCAGTGAGGAGGAAATAGGGATTTTACAGTATCCTTCCCCTGCCACGCCCACCAGGCCATGCCCACCAAGCTACGTCCACAGAACTGGTAGTAAAATTTTTGAATCCTACCACTGGTGTGTGCGTGCGTTCACCTGCTCCTCATGCAAGTGGAGTTGTGTACATGCACACACATCACTTCCATGGCCAGGTTCCAAACAGGCCACCGCCCGGTATTGGAACGTAGCCTGGGGGTTGGGAACTCCCATCCTAGAGAATCTGGTTAAATTTAAACTTTTTGGCATGTGAGTACTCCAAAAATGGAATCATGTCAAAGAAGTAATGTATTAATAAAAATGGATTTTTACCATTTTTTCTCTCCTTCTTTTCTTGTTTTTTTTGTCCTCCAAATTGTTCTTTATTAGTTTTTTTTATCTTTTTTTAATTTTTATTTTATTATATAAAATGTAAAATACAAAAAAGAAAAGAAAAGAAGAAATTAAGGGCAGGAAAGGGAATGGGAAAAGGGGGTGTGGGATGCAAGGGGGAAGAGAAAAAGAAAGAAAAGGGGGTATTGACTTCCAACTTCTCCTAGCCCAGTACAAGATAAACACACTGCAACCTTCACTTTTTGCTTTTACACATTAATATATGACTAGCCAATTCTATAACATCAAATCTTTCTAATCAACACAACCAAGATCAAAGATTCATTTTCTTCACAAGCACAAATCCCAGAAGTGATATCAAATAAGAACTGTTATGTATGCAGGTTTGAAGTCATTGGTTTAATTTGAACTGTTCTTGTAAAATGTTAGAAATGATTGGTTTAAAAGTGTGGAAAACCCTGCACTCTGATTGGCTGGCAACTGCGGCTGCTGGCTATAAGTAGCAGCCGCAGCCCAGCCAAAGTGGGTCCGTTCTGAGCTGTAGTCACTAATAAACAAAGAGCTAGAAGCACTCGCGTCTGTCTCTTCATGCAAACTTAACAAGAACATATTTTAGTTTAGTTTACTGTATTGTCATTGCACCTCGTACAGTGAAATGAAACACCATCTTCAGTGCACACCATGACCATGAAAATAAACACAAACACACATCCTTCACATTCCACACATTGAACCGAAACCCCTGATACCGCACCAACGCTGCACTATACAGTAGAATATTTTCCTCTTTAAATGAAGTAATCAAGTTAACCATTCCTGCTTTATCTTCCTTGCTGTGGAACTAACATGTATTTCTATTTGCACCTAGTAACCTTTATAAACTGTCGCCATTTTTAACCATTTTTCCTCTCCTTCCTGTCTATAGCTTTCTCCTGCCCTGAGAACAGCGTCTATAAAATCTGTGGATCAGTCTGTCCTGCCACTTGCAGTAATGAACTTCCACTCCACTGTTCTTCTTCGCAATGTGTGGAGTCTTGCCAGTGTAAGGATGGCTTTGTGATGGATGCTGGGAAGTGCATCCCACGAACTGCCTGTGGCTGCCTCTTTGAGGGCCGCCTCTTGGCTCCCAGTGAGGAGTTCTGGGGAGACAGCACATGCACAAAGCGTTGTGCCTGCAACCCACAGACCAAGAAGGTGACATGCCAGGCCACCAAGTGCAGCCAGAGGGAGCAATGCCAGGTGAAGAATGGCATCCAGAACTGCTATCCAGTGGGCTACGGAACTTGTTCTGCCATTGGCCACTCCCATTATCACAGCTTCGATGGTCACAGTTTTAACTTCCAAGGCACCTGTCTCTACAGATTTGCTGGGCTGAGTCAGAAGAGGCAAGGGTTGGTTGATTTCCAGATTTTGGTCCAGAATTCTCCTCACGGGGGCTGGTCTGGGACCCCTAAAAGGATGGTCAAGATTGAAATCTACAACCAGGAGATAACCATCAGCTGGGCATCTCTGGGCAGAATTATGGTGAGTTGGATCTTATGGGTTTCTTGTTTTATATATATCATACTTTTATTAAAGATGACAGTTGAGAAAATTATAAATTAGGAAAAAATATAAAAGGAAAAATGAGAAAGGGCAGGAAAGCAAGATAAATAGAAAAAGGAAAAAGAAATAGATAAAGTTATATGTTGTGGTTTGCCAGCAGCCTGTGCAGATGGCAGCGGAATCGGACAGTGGGGAAGAACAGGGACCAGTCAGGGAGTCTGGAGAGGACTCGTATGAGGGTCCTGCATCCAATGCAGAGATGGGGCCAGGACCATCTGGGAGTGGGGTACTGCCTCTGGAGCCTTCGGAGTCTGGCAGCAGCGAGGCAGAGGACCCAGGGGAGCCTGTTCCCAGTGCGTGTGTGCACAGAGCTGCTAGAAGGCAGCAGCAGCTGAAACAAAAGGGGCGACTCAGGTGTAAGGCTGGGAGGTGATTGCCCCTCCCATAAGGTATAAAGGACAGGCAAAGATGACGAGACTTTTGCAGGAAGCAAAGTTGTTCGTTCGGTTCAGACTCATTCTTGAAGCTCTTTGTCCTTTGGTTGGTTTTTGGTCTAGTTTATTTGACACTTCTATTATTGGTAGCACTTCACAGGAAAGAAAGGTGGGTACTTATCTCGAGGGACTGTTTGAGATTAATTACCAGCTGGGAATGAAAATAATTCCTAGCATTGCAATAAAACAACACTTGTTTTTAAAATAAGTGTGTGTGTAATCACAGTCTTGGAAGCCTTGGTCAGAACAATATAGGAAATAAGTACATATATAGACTATTCAAGTTTTTAAAAAGGGGTTTTCATTTAAGTCAAAACAAAATTAGACACTTATTTTCTAAGAACCTGAAGGAAAAAAATGTGTCAATTTCAACAGCTGTGATTGACTTACCGCCAAATTTCTGGCAGGTGGTTCTTCACTGTTCCTTCTCCTATGTCTCTGCTTTCAGATTAATGGCCAGCTCACCAACCTGCCCTACAAGCTGGGCCCAGATCAAATTGTCATCTATCAAAAGGGTTGGGACATGGTGATCCAAACAGATTTTAGCCTCGTGGTCACCGTCAGCTGGCAGAGTCATCTTACGGTCACTGTGCCAACCACTTACCAAGGTGCCCTGAGCGGACTCTGTGGCAACTTCAATGGGGATAAACAAGATGACATGACATTGATTGGTGGTGGGCAAGTCACCAAACTGACAGCTTTTGGGCAACTCTGGAAGGTGGCCGAGTTCCCTGGCTGTGGAGAAGTCAGCCCAAAGGTATGTCCAGACTTGCAAAGTATGGCCCAGAAGCAACGAAGCATTAGTACCGGATGTGGACTCCTGGTGGACAAGAATGGTCCATTTAGGGAATGTCATGGCAAAATCAATCCAGAGATGTTTTTCCTCGACTGTATATATGACTACTGCACATCTAACAGTCAAATATCTGCACTGGGCTACATCATCTCTGCTTATGCATCTGCCTGCCAGGTTGTGAGAGTGACCATTTATATTTGGAGGATCCATATAGACTGGAGTAAGTAAGATTCCACGGGATCATTTATCAAGATGATTTATCAAAGATCATTATCATCATTTGTTTAGCAAGTAGCCTCAGAGAACGTCTTTGCTCTGTTTTCCTCTCCACTCACTAAGTCTGGGGCTGGGAGGCCTTACATCTTTCTCATTTGACTGTTCCAGCTATCCAGGTGATGCCTGGTTTCGATCAGCTTCTTGTGACTCTTAGCTTGGGTGTCTCTTGAGGCTGGCTTTCTACAGGTTTAGCTGGAACAGCTTATTTAGATTTAGATGTCAACTCGTAAAGCATTCCTATGCCTGTTATGCCTGTTATAGAATTGCCATAAACAAGGGGAGGGGAAGGAAATCTGCAGGAGCAGTGCGGCAGCTTAAAACCAGAAATACATTCCAACACTTACCTTCCAAAGTTTGTAGCTAAGCTACCAGGTCTTCTGCCTGTGAAAATCCTTAATTGGAGAATGTGATGACACCCAGCCTGTGAACATGCTTAATTGGAGAATCTGTTTTTTGACCCACCAGGGGCGAGGGGGGGAAACAGGGTACAGGTGACTGTAAATTACGTATACCAGAGTTGGCTACATACAGGTTAATGCCGTACATGTTGGTCCTAATAAATCTTTTGGTTTCTTTTGAAGCGTGGCTCAAGGCTCATGATTCAATTAGGGCAATTGCCGGAATCCTGACATTAGAATTAGAATCTGGGTCCTGAGCCTGGGCCATGGTAGCCACTGATTTCAAGTTGGTCAATCAAAAGTAGTTAGAATATATTGGATTGGGGATGGAGGCATCAGATTTATTGATTGATAGGCCACTTCAGTTAAATTCTGTAGCAGGAGAAGATATTGTCCTGGGATCATTTTGTTAAAACAGTTCTCATGCATGGTGGGGAAAATATAGCTGATTAAATAAAACTCTCAGATTTTCCTCAGGAGAAAGTCTCCTGAGAAATTTCAACTCATTGATTAATTAAGCATCATCAAATTGTGGTCAACTCTTAACAACCACATAGATACATTTTTTTAAAAAAATTACATTTATATGCCGCCCTTCTCCGAGACTCAGGGCAGCTTACAATTTTTGGGATACAACCCAGTGTGCTCAGCAATAGCCTTCATTCCATTGTATATGCCTGCTTATTACTAAGCGGCATTTTTACAAGGTCAGCTAATTGCCCCAACAATCTTGGGTCCTCAATTTACCTACCCGAGGGATGGAAGGCTGAGTCAACCTTGAGCCTGGTACTTTTTTTCTCCATGATACTTTAGCTCATTGGTTTCCTACATGATTTAATATTTGAAATATTGGGTTTATAATGAATGGTCTATTCCAGTGTCTCCCAACTTGCCAATTTCCAGATGTGTAGACTTCAGATCCCAAATTTTTCCAAACAGAACAGCTATTGGATGAGAACTCTGGCAACTAAAGTCTGCACACCTGAATGCTTATAGGATAGGAGATACTGCTCTAGATCTGCTTTCCTTCTGTCTTTCTCCCAGACTTCAGAACACATCTGGAAGGCTACTTGGATTGGAGAAAAACAAAGGAAGCACTGGAACCAAACTTATAAATAGATGGTCAATATCTTTTCTTATTTCCCCATTTCAGAACTTGTATGTCCACCAAACAGCCATTATGAACTCTGTTCCAGAAGCTGTCAGCAGACGTGCGATAGTCTTTATTCCTCTCTGCCCTGTTCCACTTACTGCACAGAAGGGTGTGTTTGTGATGAAGGCTTTGTGCTCAGTGGCGACCGTTGTGTCCCTCTGGATGAGTGTGGCTGCAACTATCAGGACCGGTATTATATGAGTGGACAGACCTTCTACCCAACCAGTACGTGCAATATAAAGTGTACATGCCAAACCGCTGGAGTTGTCATCTGCCAAAAATCCTCCTGTGGGCCCAATGAAGAATGTAAGATGGTGGATGGAGTCCAAAAATGCCACCCAATGAGTTCAGCCACTTGCTCGGCTTCCGGAGATCCTCATTATCTCTCTTTCGATGGAGTCCCCTTTGATTTCCAAGGCACCTGCGCTTACATCCTGGCTAAGACTACCGTTGAGAGTATGAGTGATTTGATTCCCTTCACCATCGTGACAGTAAATGAGCCTTGGGGGAATGGAAAAGTCTCCGTCATTAAACAAGTATCTGTGGAAGTCTACGGCTTCAAGCTAACTCTGCTCCATAAGAAAAAAGGACAAGTCCAGGTCAGTGTTTACTAAAGCATTATCTTCTAGTCTATGCCTATAAAACATTGTCCTCTTAATCTGGGTGGGGGGGAAACCTTTACAACTGCAACCATAGATCTTCTACAAACTCTCTAATTTATTTTCACATCGATGCTACAGAATACACTGATCAGAAAGATAGTGGCTGCGGAAAGCTGAAAATCATCTAGTAAGCTTTTGGGTTTGATTGCTTTGAACTCGGGTCTTTCTAGCCTTCGTTGGTTCATTTTAACATTTTCCCACAAAGTTTGCCTTCTTTTGCATTTGTGAATTGTTCTACCAAATGATATTTCTTCTCCATAGCCCCACAATTCTGGAATTTTTGCAGTATTTAGACTATGAATTTATATGCCTCCCAGAGTTGCTTTGGCAGGAAGATGGGTGGCATACACATTGAATAAATAATAGGAGAAAGTAAAATAAAATGAAAGTGTTTCTCAGTCTTGACAACATTAAGAAGTGTGGACTTCAAGTCCCAGAATTCCCCAGCTGTCATAGCTGGCTAAGGAATTCTGGGAATGAAGTCCACACATCTTAAAGTTGCCAAGGTTGAGAAGCACTGCTATAAAAGAAATCTGATCAGGGTTTGCTCTACGTGAGAAGAAGAAGATACCATGGAGGCTTTGTAAAAAGCTATTGCTGCATAGGTGTGACTTTTTCAGGGAGGGGTCAGTGTATATACCACTCTATAAAGCCTTAGTAAGACCACACCTAGAATACTGCATCCAGTTTTGGTCACCATACTATAAAAAAGATGTTGAGACTCTAGAAAGAGTACAGAGAAGAGCAACCAGGATGATTAGGGGACTAGAGGCTAAAACATACAATGAACAGTTGCAGGAACTGGGCATGACTAGTCTAGTGAAGAGAAGGACCAGGGTTGACATGATAACAGTCTTCCAATATTTGAGGGGCTGTCACACAGAGGAGGGGATCAACCTATTTTCCAAAGCACCTGAAGACCAGACAAGGAATTATGGATGGAAACTGATCAACGAGAGATTCAATGTAGAAATAAGGAGAAATTTTCTGACAGTCAGCCAATGGAACACTTGCCTTTAGAAGTTGTGGGAGCTTCATCCCTGGAAACTTTCAAGAAGAGACTGGACAGCCATCTGTCAGAAATGGTATAGGGTCTCCTACTTGAGCAGGGGGTTGGACTAGATGACCTACAAGGTCGCTTCCAACTCTTATTCTATTCCACGTCTCTTTTTCTCAGAGATGAATTTCATGAACCGCGAATCTCCCAAGAAGCTTCCTTTGAAGCTAGCGAATGGTGTAGAATGAAACCTTCTAAAACCCCTGAATGGTTTTGAAGGGAGGAAAATAGAAAAGGAAGGAGAATTTCAACCTGAAACATGAGGGATCTTCTCTATCTGTGGACCATAGGATGGATGGAGAGGCCCTTCGGCTGCATTTTGAGCAGATTTTGACTTCTGCATCTCTTCTATCTGTTTTTTAACCCAGGAAATCAAAAGTGTAATTTACTTGGATTAAGAGGGAAAACGGTGTATGTGTGTGTGAGGATTATTGAGCTCAGTATTTTTCTAATTAAATAAGGTATATTTGAATCTGCTATGTCTTGTGAACTGGTCTAGCTGGATTTGAGGATCTGTTTTGAAATGGTTTGTATAGAATGGAGCACAGATAAGCTATGTATGGAGACCTTTTGTTGAAAAGGTCAATGTGTATTGACTCCCACATGCCAAGAATGATGGCAAGAACTGGAAATATTAATGTCCTGCCATTAGAGAGCCAAAATCCTTGAGATTTGTATGACTGTTGCACCAATTCCTTGTTTGCTTCCTTTCCAGGTGAATGGGATATTCCGGTCCCTCCCCATTGAACTTTCTGAAGGACATCTCAAAGCCTATCAACACGGCACTAAGGTCCTGATAAGAACCAGCTTTGGCCTTCTTGTGAGCTACGATCTGGTTTACCATGTGAGAATTACTGTCCCGAGCAGCTATCAGAAGCAGATGCAAGGTCTGTGTGGGAATTACAATGGAAAGAAGGATGACGAGTTCCTACTGCCCAGTGGGAAGAAAGTAACAGATGTGGCTGTGTTTGGTGCTTCCTGGAAGGTTTCAGTCATCGGGGCAGAAGGACCTTGTTCAGATGGATGCTCTGGGAGCAACTGCCCAACCTGTGATGAAGAAAAGAAGAAGGTTTTCAAACAGCGCAACTACTGTGGCATCCTCACTGCCTCGGATGGCCCCTTAAAGGGTTGCCACAGCAAGGTGAACCCCACTGTGTTTTTCAATGACTGCATCTATGATTTGTGCCAAAGCAGCGGAAACAGCCAGGCCTTGTGCCAAAGCATTCAGAGCTACGTGTCAGCCTGTCAAGAAGCCAAGGTCCTTATTCAGCCATGGAGAAGTCCATCTTTCTGCCGTGAGTGATGTTGAATTCCAGTTCTCCGAATCATAGAATAAAAGGGCTGGGAAGAACTTTGGAGGTCTTCTAATCCAATGCCCTGCTCAAGGCAGGAGAGCTTATTCCATCTTGAAGGCCTCCAGTGAAAGATGTCTGTGGAGATTCTCAGTTACCTAGGTCATGGTTGTCCCAAAGGTGCCTTTTTTCCAAGAGACAGCTGGACTTTCTTGTTTTTCTTTTTCTTTGAAGACACTTTGCTTCTCAAACAAGAAGCTTCTTTAGCTCTGACCAGATGGTGGGGAATAGAAGGATTTACATTCCTTGCAGGCAACTGGTCATTTGCATCCTTTTAGAGAGTCATTGAGGCCACCTGGAGGTTTGTCTGTGTCCTCAGGGTCACCTAAGTAATGCAAATGGGTGTGGACTGTGGAGCCTTCTTGGAACTGCTGAAAGAACTGTATTGTGGAGCTGTGCTTTCTGCAAGATGTTTTCTGCCCTCTGTCCCTTCACTACTGAACACAGGCACAGGCTGTTGGGGATGCAGACAAAACAGCTCATAAATCCTTCCATTCCCCACCATCCAGTCAGAGCTGAAGAAGCTTCTTGGAGGAGAAGTGAAATGTCTTCAGAGAAAAAAAAACAAGAAAGTCCCATTGTCTATTGAAAAAGCACCTTTCCTTTCCTTCCATGGATCTCGTTTTCTTCTCTTCTTACCCAAGACTGAGGTACCCAAGAGTTACCCAAGTTTGTCTGCCCTTTTTCTTTGAAGAGATAAAAACTAGAATGCCTAGTTGCCTCTTTAAAAAAGCACCTTTGAGACTCCAGTGATAGGACACCCACAATTCTGGGAGCCAAGCTGTTCCCCTAATAATTGTCCTTATGTCAGGACATTTCTCATTAGTTCCAGATCGGCTCTCTTTTTTAATGAACTTCCACCCACAGCTTCTTGTCCTGCCCTTTGCTGCATTAGAGAATAGGTCATCCCTTTCCTCCTGGGGACAGCCCCTCAAGTACTGGTAGACAACTATCATGTCCTTACCTTCTTTAGGCCAGACTACTGAGTCCTCCTAGCTGTTCATCATATGGTGTAGCCTCCAGACTCCTTATCATCTTTGCTGATCTTCTTTGCACTCTTTCCAGGGTCTCAGCATCTGATCTGAATCGTGACGGCCAGACCTGGATGCAGTATTCCAATTTCATGAACGTGCTTTCTTTTCTTTTGAAATGTAAACTTCTCTCCTAAATAGTTTAAGAGAGAATGCTGGCTGGGGAAATTCTGGGAGTTGAAGTCCACGTGTCATAAAGGCTGAGAAACACTGAGCCTCTAGAATTATCCATTCTTTTGGGTCTAAGCCACCAGAGAACCCCAAGCCCACCTAAAAAAAGCACACCAATTTTCTCCATTCAGACAAAATGCATTTGCTCTGTTCCCCTTGAAAGAGAAAGCATTTTTTTTTGCAGCCTCAATTGCTCAGCGCATCCATTTCACATGCCCACTCCTGAAGATATGGTCCAAAGGCTGGAATTTGCTATGAAGTAATGGATGTGACTCATTTTCTCATGTGTATCCTCCTTCCATCTCATTCTTTTAGCTATGAGCTGCCCTCCCAACAGCCACTATGAGGAATGTGCTGATTTTTGTACTGCTGATTGCTCTGGGCTCCGAATATGTCCTGACACTTGTGCCGAGGGATGCCAGTGTGATCTCGGATACTTCTTTGACGGGCTGGGCTGCGTCTCAGTGGACGGCTGTGGATGCTTTGGAAATGGAAGTTATTATAGGGTAAGGCTCCAGCCTTCACTTGAGTCAGATCTTTGCTCCACCCAGCCTCATGTTGATGGAGATTCTCCGTCATCCAGGTGTCCTGACCCAAACTGGTTCCAAGAGAGCCAACATCAGACAAAGGCAGCAGCCCCCACCTTTTAAGGTTTCATCTATGAATTCTGTTTCTTCACAGATAAAAGGCTGCTTCCAACTAATTAGCTCCAACAAGAAAGAGCCTTGCCAAGTTGTTTTTCAAGGCTACCAAAAACCCACAGATAAGAAATAGTTTACAAGAGTTTTCAAATGCTAACTATAATGTCCACGAGGCTGAGTCTCAGAGCGTCTTTGCCTTCTGCAAAGAACGCTTCTTCAAACCTGGCTTTTATCCTCTTGAGGGAGGGGCCATTACCTTGCAGCCTTACTCCCGAGTCACCCGTGCTGCTGCAGCTGCTCTTTCCTATGAGCAATCCTGCGCGCATGCGCACTTGGCACAAGCTCCTTGGGAACCTCCTCATCACTGCTGCCAGCCCCCACGATCTCTGAAGGCAGCAGTCCACTCCCTAATGGTCCTGGCCCCTCACCTGAGTCCTCGCTCTCCTCCACCGTCCGCACCTGCTGCCGGCTAACCACAACACCAGGTCATGATTGTCCCAAAGTTGCTTTTTCTTTTTCTTTTAATTCATGTTTTATTTACAGTTTTCCTTTCACACCGTACATATTTTATGGACAGTGCATTGACTGGGTCAATGTCCTTTTAAAACAATGCTAACAATGATAATACAGATAAGTATATATAGTCCTAATCTTCCAATTTCAACAATACTATTCTCTTTTTATAGTTCTTTCTCTTTTTTTCCATTAATTCATTTAAACAGAGATAACATTTCTTTTCACCATGTATTTATTATCCACTGTTAAGTCACTTATATTTAATATTTTAAAAATTACATTATTCTACCATACTTTCAATATCCCAAATATCTAGAACTACTAATCAGACCAAATATTAACAAAATTCAGTCAATCCCAGGATTATATCTCAAAGTCCCCACAATTTCTGATCCTTAAAAATGTTAAGTTCACAATATCTTTTAACACACTGTTAATATTATTTATTTATTTATTTGATGGGATTTCTATGCCGCCCTATCTCCCGAAGAACTCAGGGCGGCTTGCAATGATAAAAAATATAATACAAATATTAAAAAACAATTAAATTTGAAATCCCAATAACCAATTAAAATTAATAAAAACTACCAGTTAAACCCCATCCCCTCCATCAGTCCAGGTCAGCAAGTTGGAAAAACCATGTTTTCAGGCCACGACGGAAGGATTGGAGGTCCGGGGCCACCCAAAGCTCCAGGGGCAGCTGATTCCATAGGGTGGGTACTCCCACAGAGAAGGCCCTACCCCTAGGGGTCGCCAGCCAACATTGTCTGGCTGATGGCACCCCAAGGAGGCCCTGCCTATGGGAGCGCACGGGACGTTGGGAAGTCATTCCAGGCAACAGGGTCTCCCACAAATACCCCGGTCCTAAGCCACGAAGGGCTTTATAGGTCAATACCAGCACCTTGAATCTCACCCGGAGGGCAACTGGTAACCAGTGCAGCTCACGCAGGAGGGGTGTAACATGGGAGTATCGGGACACTCCCATCACAACCCGCACCGCTGCATTCTGGACCAGTTGAAGCCTCCGAGTGGTCCTCAAGGGCAGCCCCAATTGTATATTAATAATACAATTAAATTACCTAATCCTAAACTTCCACCTTTTTCAAAAGGCAACTGGACTTTGTTTTTTTCTTGAAGACTTTTGGCTTCTCATCCAAGAAGCTTCTTCAGTTCTGACTTCACTTCAGTCAGAACTGAAGAAGCTTCTTGGATGAGAAGTGGTCCACCCACCCAGCCTCATTTCTGTCTGTTCCAGTGCAGTTGTTGGTCAAGCTTTCTCCAGGGGCTCTTTCATTCTTCTCTTTTATAAACAGTCCTCAACATACGATCGTAATTGAGCCCAGAATTACAGTCATTAAGCAGGTCATCACATGATCGTGAACAATTTTATCACCTTTTTTGCAGCAATCTTTAAGGGAATCACCGAGATCTTTAAGTGAATGCATTGGTCATTATATGCATCCATTGTCAGAAAAGTTTAAAAAAAAACAGTTTCCACAAAAAAATTTCATAAATCATGTTCACATGATTGTGGGATGCTGCAAAGAGCCACAAATTCACACTGGTTGAGATCATGCAGTGGGCAACCTTTGAAACTTTGAATCCAGGTTGTAAGTAGCTCCGGGGAGGTCCATTCCAATTTCAAATGGTTGCTAAAGTGGCTGGTCGTAGCAGGGGTGGGATTCAGCTGGTTTGGACCGGTTCAGGCGAACTGGATGTTAAATTTATATCTGGTTCACTAAACCAGTAATTGAACCAACCGACTGGCCCCAACCACCCTGCCCCGCCCTTCCCAGGAGTCTCCATGTGGCCCGTTTTGGATGCAGGTAAGTCCAGCTTCTGGAGGGCCTCCAGACCACGGATGAGGCCATTTTCACCCTCCCAGAGGCTCAATGGAAGCCTCCGGACCCTGGGGATGGCAAAAAATGCCCCTCCCGGAAGTTCCAATAGGCCACGCCCACCATGGCCATGCCTACTGAGCAACCAGGCAGCAAACCTGTTGCTGGGATTTTTGAATCCCACCCCTGGTCATAGGTCAAGGACTGGCTGTTATAAGCTAACCAAGCCAATTCTGGCCAAAACATTTTCTTCCTTACATCCAAAAAAAAGAAAAAGAATACATGTCTGCTCGAAAAATAAATAAGAAAGAAAAAGAGGGGGGAAATGTAGTGGAAAAATAAAGGAAAGAGCAAAAGGAATTTACACAGAGTACATATCCCAGAGATAAAACTACTTAAATCATTATTTATTTATTTTATTTTATTTATATTGGGATTTATATGCCGCCCTCTCTCCTGAAGGACTCAGGGCAGCTGACAACAATAAAAACTTACAATACAAAATTTAAAATTTTAAAAATATCAAATAGAAATCCCAATAATTCAATTAAACCCAACACCAGCTAATATAAGCCAATAAAAACCCTGCCTCAGTCCAGGTTGGCCTGTTGAAAGAGCCAAGTCTTCAGGTCGCGACGGAAGGATCGAAGGTCAGGGGCCATCCGCAGCTCCAAGGGTAACTGGTTCCAGAGGGCGGGCGCTCCCACAGAGAAGGCTCTCCCCCTGGGGGTCGCCATCCAACACCGTCAGACTGACGGCACCCCGAGGAGGCCCTGTCTGTGTGAGAAGTTGTTGCTGGCAGTAGATGCTCCCGCAAGTACCCCGGCCCTAAGCCATGTAGGGCTTTATAGGTGATTACCAGCACCTTGAATCTCACCTGGAGGGCAACCGGCAACCAATGCAGCTCACGCAGGAGGGGTGTAACATGGGAGTATCGGCATTATACAGATAGTCCTTGTTTAGCAACCACAATTGGGACCTGTGACTCTTTCGTTAAGTGAAGCAACGGCATTGATGATCTTCCTTCAGCTTTCCTTTGCTTCACAGACCTGCCAAGGTCACAAATGCAAGGATTGGTTGCAAAATTATTATTTTCATTGCTGTCATAACCACAAGCAGTCACTGTATGTGGCAGTTGCTCAATAAGAGTACCTGTGTAGAAAAAGAGGGGCAGGAAGTTTGAAAGCTTGGATGACTATAGGAGAGCTGTGAAGGATTCCTTAAAGAATAATAGAGGAGGTATCAGTTGGATCTCTTTCAGAACATCTTACACTGGAGAGCTACTCCTAAGAAGGCCAGCTCTTAACTTGCTATTATCATAGTGTAGGAGGCTTTCTTATTTTGAATGGAACACACACAGTATTTCTATATCTCTTAGCCCAGATTCTCGGGTTTTTTCCTCCTCCTGAAACAATAAGGATATTCAATATCATAGACAGAATAGAGAGCTTAGGAATTGTACTACACAATTGCCCTCTGTTCCTTGATGGGAGCTTTAAAGTACTCATTGGAGGCTAAGCGTGCTGAATGCTTCTTTTGTTCCATGCCTTCTCAGCCCAACGAGGAGGTCCTGTTGAACGAATGCCAGCAAATCTGCCAATGCATCCCTGGACACAGACTCGTTTGCAAATCTTACCACTGTTCTTCTGACGAAGACTGCCAGGTCCAGGATGGGATCATGAGCTGCATTAATAAAGGTAACCAAGTTAAGAGCTACGTATTCACATGATAATGAACTTCTAATCTCAAATCATCAAAATACAACACATTCATGTAATATATTGTGTCCAACTAAATAAAGCAAGGGCTGGCTTAGCGTGATAACCTGTGTCCCACAACCTGCCAAACCAATGTGTCATGGTCAACTCTGTATGCAGCCCTGCTTGCAACCAGACAACAGTAAAGGGAGTAGGAAGGGAAGGCATTGGAATGTAAGGGAGGTTTGAGGTGGAACTCTGGAATGCCAAGTGTGCCACCCAGAAGCGTGAGACAGACCGAAACCCCAAGGTCATCATTTGGGAACCTCTGAGGCAGACAGACTGTTCCCAAAACTCATTTGGTGGACAACTGATTGGTGGACAATAGGAGGCCCAGGGGGAAAAGGGGAAGTTTTACTATGCTGGTTTGTGTGCAAAATCGTCAGAGCTGGCTTTTCCACTTCTGTACCCATATGGATTTTCAGTAAAGTTATACTCTTGTGCGGGGAGGGAATCCCAGGAGTTTCTTTTGCTGTTTAACACAGTGGGATGGATGACACAATGGTTAGTTTCCAAGGAACATCACCACCATCCCAGGTTACCCAACACTATTTATCCTAGCCTATCCTAAAAATCTCAGCAAAGATATTTCTTCCAGAAGGATGTATTCAAGGTACAACTGACTCTGATCTCAATTTTCTATATAAGAGAGTGCTGCATAGAGTGGAATTCATGAAGTACAGGTGGTCCACAACTTAACAACTATTTAATAATGGTTCAAAGTTACAACAGCACTGAGAAAAGTGACTTACGACCCATCCTCAAAGTTATGACTGTCACACAAAGTTGTGTAATCATCTGATTGCACTTCAGGCACTTGCTAATCAGCTTGTATGTGTGAAAAATGGTCACAAGTCACTATTTTCAGTGCCCTTGTAACTTTGAATGATCAATAAATGATCTATAAAGCCTCAATAAGGCCACACCTAGAGTACTGCATCCAGTTTTGGTCACCACACTATAAAAAAGATATTAAGATTCTAGAAAAAGTGCAGAGAAGAGCAACCAAGATGATTAGAGGACTGGAGGCTAAAACATACAATGAACAGTTGCAGAAAGTGGGCTTGGCTAGTCTAGTGAAGAGAAGGACCAGGGGAGACAGGATAGCAGTCTTCCAATATTTGAGGGGCTGCCACAGAGAGGAAGGGGTCAAGCTATTTTTGAAAGCACCCGAAGGCCAGACAAGGAATAATGGATGGAAACGGAACAAGGAGAGATTTAAACTAGAAATAAGGAGAAATTTTCTGACAGTGAGAACAATCAACCAATGGAACAGAAGTTACCTTCAGAAGTTGTGAGAGCTTCATCACTGGAGGCCTTCAAGAAGAGATTGGACTGCCATTTGTCAGAAATGGTGTAGGGTCTTCTGCTTGGGCAATGCGGTTGGACTAGATGACATACAAGATCCCTTCCAACTCTGTTAATCTGTTAAACCTGTTAAAATGAACAGCTGTAAGTTGAAGGCTCCCTCTACTAAGTTTGATTGTGTGCCTTTTCTTCTGTCAGATCCATGCAAAACTGTACAGTGTCGGCTCAAAGAAACATGTGAGGTAAAGAATGGCAAAGCCTTGTGTGTCCCAACTTACAACGAGACCTGCTATGGTTGGGGAGAACCACACTATCGCACCTTCGATGGTTTGGATGTGGACTTCCAAGGGACTTGCACATACACATTCTCAAAGTATTGTGGCAATGACACCAGACTGGTTCCATTTGTGGTGGATCAGAAGAATGAAAACCGGGGGAAGCAGGATGTTTCTTTTGTGCGGCTGACCAATATCTATGTGTACGGATACAACATTTCCATCCGCAGGAGGCACTTAGGCAAAATCTGGGTGAGTTCGGTTTTTAAAAAATTATTATTATTTTTGCAGTGAAATTGAAGTAGCATCAGAACACAGCCCAAAGGAGCCCTTGGGATAGGCAACCTCTATCGGATGAAGATACTGTTGTGGCCTGTTGGCTGCCGGCCCCTCCAGCAGCCGAATCAGATGAGGAGGTGGTGGGGGAGTCAGGGCCAGCATCAAGACAACGTGAGAGCTCTGAGGGGGAAGAGGGAATGGAGCTGTCAGAGATAGTGTGTGATGACTCAGGGTGGGATACAAAATAAACACAGTCACAAAAAACAGGTGAAGCCCCTTTTATTCTTTCACTTTGCTTCCAAGCTCCAAATACCCTTGACTGGAGACAAAAAAAGTCCCACACAAGCAGTTATAAGAAGGAGGAAATGCCGTTTAAATTATAAAGAGTAAAAAGCAACACAAACCAGGCAAGATAAGGGCTGGAAGACGTCCACAGATATCAGAACACACACTGGGAAGGACACCAAACTCAGAGAGGAACCATCAACTAGAGATATTTCCACACTTTGTTTCCAGTACTCGCCCATACGCATGTCCGTCCTCTTATCCAGTTGTCACAGATGCAGCCCATGAAGCGGATCAAGGCCCTTTCCTCCCCAGTAGACCACGTCTCTCCCTCATCCTCTCCCCAGCCAGCCTCTGCCCTTCCCCAGCCTCGTCCACAACCTCCAGAGCCACACTTCCACTCCCTGTCAGCTGTTCCTCCTCTCCCTCAGAGTCAGTCTCCACCAGGAGACAAAGGCGGAGGCTGGGCCATCCATCAGCCCTTAGATGGAGAGTCAACAGTCTCCAGATCTGGAGGTGGCTCATGAGGAAGAAAAGGAACAGCTGGGTTCAGTGCCTGACACGTGGATGTGCAGAAGACAGAGGAGAGGAGAGCAGTGGAAATCTATGAGCCGATCTTTGGGATGGAAAAGCCACTGCTGCTAGTGAAGTCCCACCCTAGCTCTGGGGATAAAAGGCAGGGGGTGGAGATGATAGGTGTGGCAGACAATTCATCTTCCTGCTGTGAGAGAGAGGGAGACTTTTTGCTGTGGCTGCTGGCGCTCCTAATAAAGGGAACATTTGTTTAACTACAGAGGGTTTGTCGTGTTTGGGAGCTGGGTCAGAAGAGATACAGTGCAAAAAGTAAGCCTGATCACAATAGAAAGTAACAAAGGTGGACAGGGTCCAAAAAAACGATTCCCTCTCCCCCATTGTTGTGCTTATAACAGGTAATCCTCGGTTTATGACCACAATTGAGCCCACATTTTCTGTTATGAAGTGAGATATTTTGTTAAGTGAGTTTTGCCTCCTTTTATGACCTTTCTTGCCTCAGTTCTTTAGTGAATCCCTGCCAGCTGATAAGTGAGTAACCCAGTTGTTAAGTGAATCTGGTTTCCCCATGGACTTTGCTGGTTAGAAGGTCACAAAAGGGGAATCCCATGACCTTGGGATACAGCAACGGTCATAAATATGAACCAGTGGCCAAGCACCTGAATTTTGATCAAGTGATCATGGGGATTCTGCAATGGTCGTAACTGTGAAAAACGATCATCAATCATGTTTTTCAGTGCTGTTGAATGGTCACTAAATGAACTGTTGAAAGTCGAGGATGTTGAGACTCTAGAAAAAGTGCAGAGAAGAGCAACCAGGATGATGAGGGGACTGGAGACTAAAACATATGAAGAATGGTTACAGGGACTGGGCATGGCTAGTCTAGTAAAGAGAAGGACCAGGGGAGACAGGAGAGCAGTCTTCCAGTATTTGAGGGGCTGCCACAGAGAGGAAGGGGTGAAGCTATTTTCAAAAGCACCCGAAGGCCAGACAAGGAATAATGAATGGAAACTGAACAAAGAGAGATTTAAGAAATGAGAAACTTTCTGACAGTGAGAACAATTAACCAATGGAACACCTTGCCCTCAGAAGTTGTGGGAGCGCCATCACTTGAGACCTTCAAGAAGAGATTGGACTGCCATTTGTCAGAAATGGTATAGGTTCTCCTGCTTGGGCGGGGGGTTGGACTAGATGACCTATAAGGTACCTTCCAACTCTGATTATCTGTTATCTGACTACCTGTAATTATCATTCCCCCAAACCCACATAAAATTGTTTTAAAAGTCAATCTTACCTTCTGAGGACACAAACCCTTCTATGCTGTTTTCTTGGCAGTGATAAAGAAGTGGTTTACTAGCTTCTCTTGGTATGTTCTTCTGACTTTCCATTGTATAGTCCTGGAGTTTTAGCATAGTCTCCCATCCCCATATGACCCATGTCCGGCCCTGCTCTGCTTTTTTTTCTTCTTGAGATCAGCTAAGCTTGGCCAGTTTCTGGCACCTGATATGCAAAGTCAGTCCAAAAATGTGACTTGATCATCACATTCTGAATGCAAAAGCAGGCCGGTGCAAGGTGACCTACATTCTCTCTGACAAATGCATGCGGCAGAGGCAACATAATTCACTGAGGCAAAAACAGGCAGCACTGCACTCTTTGCTTAGATGAGGCCGTTGTGGGAGCCTTGAAGCTTCCCGATGGTGGACACCAAAGCCAGAAGAGGTTTTGGCCAAACTAAATGGCATTCTAACTTGTTTCTGGGTCCGCTTGTATGATTTTTTTTTAGGAGGCACCCTGAAAATTCATCCTACATGTATACATCTGAACTAGACTGTGTTGTTTCTCTGTGTCATATAATATATGTGGATATATACATTATTTTGTATTTATTTCTTTATTTTGTCATGTATATGTAACATATATTGGAGGTGCTGACTCTTTGATAGCTGTAGACAACAAAATTTCATGTTAATATATGCCAATTAGTGTATATACTCAAAGTGACAATAATTATTCTATTCTATTCTATTCTATTCTATTCTATTCTATTCTATTCTATTCTATTCTATTTCTATTCTATTCTATTTCTATTCTATTTCTATTCTATTCTATTCTACTCTACTCTAGTCTACTCTATTCTTTCTATATCTCCTACGTCTGTGTCCATACATTATGTATATAAATATATGTGTGTGTGTTTGAAAACACAGTTGAACGGGGTCATCACAAACCTGCCTGTGACGCTGGAGGATGGAAAAATCCACCTTTTCCGGAGTGGCGTGAACGCCATCCTGCAAACCGACTTTGGACTGGTGGTATCTTTCGATGGGGCATCCATCTTAACCATCACCGTCTCCAGCAGCTACTACGGCTCCCTCTGTGGCCTCTGCGGGAATTTCAACCAAAACCCGAAGGACGACATGACGACAGCTGCAGGGAACAACGCGAGTTCTGTAGTGGAGTGGGCCGCAAGTTGGCAAGTGAAGGACCGCGATCCATTCTGCTGGCACTACTGCAAGGACAAATGCCCCACCTGTGAGGAGAGCAAGCAGCAACTCTTTGGAAGCGACCAATTCTGTGGGCTCATCACCAAGTTGGATGGGGGTCCCTTCCAGAAATGCCACCCCAAGTTAAACCCTGACAACTTTTTTGACAGCTGCATTTATGACGTCTGCCTCAATGGGGTGCCAAGAGCATCCTGTGCAAATCCCTAGAGGCTTATGCAACTCAGTGCCGCAGGGAGGGTGTGATCCCTACAGACTGGAGAACACAAAGCGATTGTGGTGAGTACAAGTTCTCCGGGTGCCATGAGGGAAAATCAACCCTCGTGTTTCCCCCCTCCTTTTGGAAAGGATGGGCTTATTTATTGGATGGGGAACACATCCCTTTGCAGCCAATGAATTGCTGGCACACTTGTCCCAAAGGTGCTTTTTTTCTCAAGATGCAACTGGACTTTCTGGTTTTGCTTTGAAGACATTTCGCTTCTCATCCAAGAAGCTTCTTCAGAGCTGAAGAAGCTTCTTGGATGAGAAGCGAAACGCTTCAAAGAAGAAAGGAAAGGAAAAGGGAAAGGAAAGGAAAAAGGAAAGGAAAAAGGAAAGGAAAGGAAAAGAAAGGAAAGGAAAAAGGAAAGGAAAGGAAAGGAAAGGAAAAAGGAAAGGAAAAAGGAAAGGAAAGGTAAACATAAGAGGAGGTTGGTAAAGTTTACTGTTATTCGATAGGCCTGCCTTGCTACTCAACTCTCACTGGTGGCCTTGGCATTCTGTCTGTTCAACTTACTGAGAAGTCCTTGCTCTGCTCCTTCTTTCCAGCTCTGCCCTGTCCTGAGAACAGCCACTACGAGGCCTGTGGAAGCGCCTGCCCAGATACCTGCTCTGAGCGATTGGCTTCTGCATCTTGCAAGATGCCCTGTGTGGAAACCTGCCAATGCAACAAGGGCTACGTGCTCAGTGTAGATCGATGTGTCCCTGTGGGAAGCTGTGGCTGTAGCTACAATGGCCTCTACTACAAACCGGAGCAGGAATTCTGGGGGGATCAGAACTGCACCTCTCGCTGCAGGTGTGACCCCAAGATGGGCATAGTGGTGTGTGAGCCCGCCAGCTGCAAGGCTAACGAAATATGCGGAATAGACAACGGCGTCCAAGGTTGCCAGGCTATCACCACTGCCACGTGCACAGTAGTGGGGAATCATCACTATGACACTTTCAATGGGCAGAAATATGACTTTACTGGCACTTGCCTCTACCAGCTGGTTGGCTTCTGTGCCAAGGATCCCGCCCTCATCCCATTCACCATCAAGATCCAGAACAGCCAAGGCAGGAAGATCTTGCCATTCTCTTCTGTTATGATCTTGGAAGTCTATAACAGGAATATTACCATAAGCCAGGAACATCCTGATACAATCCAGGTAGGAGGCTAGGCTAATGCAGGTTGTCCTCAACTTACAACCATTGGTTTAGTGACTGTTCAAAGTAACAACATCACTGCAAAATGTTATGACCGTTGTAGCAATATCCTGACAGTCAGTGATCAAAATTCGGGCACTTGGCAACAAGATCATCTTTACAACAGTTGCAGCTTCCCACCTGTAGTTCAGTCCAAGGTTGATTCAGCCTTCCATCCTTCCGAGGTTGGTAAAATGAGGACCCAGATTGTTGGGGCCAGTATGCTGACTCTGTACACCAAGCTTAGTGAAGCACCATGAAGCGGTATATAAGTCTAAGTGCTATTGCTATACAATCACCATTTTCGATCTCCCCAACTGGCTTCTGACAAGCAATGGTGGAAGTTGGATTCGCTTAATGGCCACATAATTCGCTTAACAATTGCAGTGATTCATTTAACAACCTGGCAAAAAGTTGTAAAATTGAGCATCACTTAACTATTGGCCTGCTTAACAGCAGAAACTCTGGTCTCAGTTGTGATTGTAAGTCAAGGACTACCTGTAATACTACACTAGCTTGTCTTAAAGAAGCATTGGAGTGAGTGTTTTAATGGCACTTAACTATTGTCTTGCTTAAAAATATAAATTCTGGTCTCCATTGTGGCCGTAAGTTGAGGACTACCTGTAATACTATATCAATTTGTCCTCAAGAAGTATTGGAGTGGGTGTTTTAATGGCACATTTTATCCTGTATAAGGATGTTATGGACTGGAGCTTCTCTTAAATATGGTCTACATTGTTTCCTCCTGGGTGATGGGCTTTGTTTTCCATTTTGATAATATTCACTCTCTTTCTGTAGGTGGATGGAGTATTAGTGGACTTGCCCTTCTACTATGAAGACAAGATCCAGGCTTACCTTAGTGGAAATCATCTCTTTATCAAGACTCAGTCTGACCTCTCCATAATCTTCAGTTGGAATAGACTAGTCCACATCACGGTTCCTGGCAACTATCTCAATGCGATTTGTGGTCTCTGTGGTCGCGGTGGTCAAAAACCTGGTAGAGAGTTGACCATGAAGAATGGGGCTCTAGCAGCCAATTTTATCCAGTTTGCCGACAGCTGGAAAGAAGGAGAGAGCCCTGGTTGTGTGAATGGGTGTACCAGCAACTGTCCAGGCTGTAGTGAAAAAGAGAAACAGATCTACAAGGAGGATCGCTACTGTGGGATCCTCTCCAGAAAAGATGGGCCCTTCAGTCGTTGCCACAAAGCCATCGACCCAGCTCCTTACCTTGAGTTTTGTGTCTTGGATACCTGTCTGTACAAAGGCTACCAGAGCATCTTGTGCAGTGCCATTGCAGCCTACGTAACGGTGTGCCAAGCAGTGGGCATCCAGATGGACCAGTGGCGTTTGGCCTCCTTTTGCAGTAAGTATTAGAGCAGTATTTTTCAACCTTGGCCTCTTTAAGACCTGTGGACTTCAACTCCCAGAATTCCCCAGCCAGCCATATTGGCTAGGGAATTCTGGGAGTTGTAGTCCATAGGTCTTAAAGTGACCAAGGTTGAGAAACATGGTATAAGAGAGATGTTTGCAAGGGAAGGTCAAAGAAAGAAGCTAACAAACTATTCTTCTCCAAACCAAACTAGATCTGATATGTTTAAAGTGCAATTTTGATATTTTTTAAAAAATGAATATAACATCTGCCAGAGGGGGAATTTACCTTTGGGTGTAAGGTGGGTTTATCCTTTCCTCCAGCGCTCTGATACTTGTAAAGAAATTTCCCTCTTTGAAGGTGTTATTTGAGAGGAAGGGAGCATTATTTCTTTAACAATTTTTGGCCCACTTTTCAGTGAAAGTAATCCCAAAGCAATGTAGAACGAACAAAAAATCCTTCTGTTTAATGTTCTTTCTATTACAAAGAAGTGAAGTATAAATATACATATAACATTAGTTGTATTTTGGGGCGCCTGGGAAGGTGTTTGTTTGTTTGTTTGTTTGTTTGTTTGTTTTGATGACCACTACTATCACTATTTGTGTTTTTTAGGGGGCGGGGAATTTTGGTGGGTGTGGGGGTGTTTGGGGATTGTCATATGTGTGTGCATGTTGGGTCTGGTCTCTGGGTGTTCTGTGAATTTCATTGTATGCATACTGTGTGTATACATACAATGACAATAAAGAATTCAAATTCAAATTCAAATTCAAGTCATCACAGCAATAATACAAACAATTGTTCTGTCTTCTAGCTGGTCAAGAAAGAACTTATAGGACTGTCTAGATCAGGGCTGTCAAACTCCAACCCTGTGGGCTGGATGCGTCATGTGCTGGCCACACCCACGCCTGGTTTAGCGAAGGGGGGAAAAGTCCTGATATGTCACGTGATGACACCGTGACAACATGAGTTTGACACCCCTGGTCTAGATCTTCAATGGAGGCAGGGACATGCGTGGGAGGGGGTCAAAATCTTCAAGAGCTGAGCCATGGCATCACAACTGAAGCCTTTGGCACAAAAGAGGAGGGGCTTTAAATCTCAATAGCACACTTGCATCATGCAGCTCTTGAGACATAGGATCATAAAATTATAGGGCTGGAAGGGACCTTGGAGGTCTTCTAATCCAACCTCCTGCCCAAGGCAGAAGTCCTAATACTATCCCTAACAAGTGGTGTCTAATGTTTTCTTGAAAACCTCCGCCCATGGAGCAATAGCCCTTAGACTTATATACTGCTTCACAGTGCTTTACAGCCCTCTCTAAGTGGTTTACAGAGTCAGCCTATGGCCCGTAACAATCTGGTTCCTCATTTTATCCACCTTGGAAGGTTGGAAGGCTGAGTCAACCTGGAGCCAATCAGAATCAAACTGCTGGCAAAGTCAGCCTGCAATACTGCATTCTAATTACAAGGAAGGAAGGAAGGAAGGAAGGAAGGAAGGAAGGAAGGAAGGAAGGAAGGAAGGAAGGAAGGAAGGAAGGAAGGAAGGAAGGAAGGAAGGACTAGCAATAGCACTTATATCACGGCAACCAAAACTGGATGCAATAGCAATAGCACTTAGCCTTATATACTGCTTCACAGTTTTTTCCAGCCCTCTCTAAGTGGTTTACAGAGTCAGCCTATTGCCCCCAACAATCTGGCTCCTCATTTTTACCGACCTCGGAAGGATGGAAGTCTGAGTCAACCTTGAGCCTGGTGAGATTCGAATTGCCAAATTGCTAGAAGTCAGCAGAAGTAGCCTGCAATACTACATTCTAACTACTGTGCCACCACGGCTCAACACCCACTTCCTCCCCACCCCCAAAGGCCCAAGCAAAGTATCAACCAAAACAGCTTTGCAAAGTATCATAGCCTTCTCACTTCTAAGCACAGGTAGGAAATGAATATAGTCTCACTCACCATCAACTAGTCAAAGTGCCCTCTGCAACTCTGCAGTTCTCAGGCAGCTGACAGCTTGAGGGAGAAGCAATGGTTCAACTTTAGCCCTGCTTAATATAACCAAGAGTGTGAGATGCTTTGCACAGGTTTGGCAAAAATCCCACAAGCTGTCAGGCTCAGGAGTCCTTCCTGCAAAGTCAACACGGATCCTATTACATGAAGGGAGATTTTGATTTTGTTTCAGTTGCTATTTATAAGCTGATTTCACACACTGTGCCAAGCTGTGATGGAGTTGGTTCACTTTGGTCTTTCTGCCTTATGCTAGTCCATATATTGTTCGTAAATCGTGAATTGTGGCTTGGTTTAGCATTGCATTATTGGAACTAGGAATGAAGGTTTTGGAGGTACATTAGCAATCCACCCTCCAATACCCCCTGCCCAATGCAGAATCCACTATCAGCAAAAGGGAGGCTGCCACCTTTCCAAATAGTTTGTTCCATAGGTGAGGACGTTATGGAATGTTTCCTGACGTTCAACTGGAATGGAAGCTTCTTCAGCTCTTATAGGATAGGGGAATGGAAGGATAAACCTCCAAGTGCTTCAATGACCCCTTAAAAGGATGCAAATGACCAGCTGTCTGCAAAGAATATAAATCCTTCCATTCCCCACCATCCTGTCAGAGCAGAAGAAGCTTCTTGGATGAGAAGCGAAATGTCTTCAAAAGAAAAAACAAGAAAGCCCAGTTGCCTTCTGAAAAAGCACCTTTGGGTAAACAAAGTCCAGCTGCCTCCTGAAAAAGCACCTTTCAGTAAACAAATCATAGTTAAACAAACCTTATGCGATCCCTATCTTAATATTCAATTGTTTCTTTCAGGTCCTTCCTGCCCCCGTAATTCTCACTACGAACTCTGTGGAAATGGCTGCCCTGTGACCTGTCATGGCCTCTCAGCCCCCGATGGATGTGTGACATCCTGCAAAGAAGGCTGCTACTGCAACTCTGGGTTTGTCCTGAGTGGAGATGAGTGTGTCCCAATAGGAGAATGTGGTTGTCTGTACCAGGGCAGGTATTACAAAAAGGGTGGTGAATTTTACCCCAGTGCCTCTTGCCAAGACAAATGTCACTGCAGAGAAAATGGTGTCGTAGAATGTCGGAAGGTCTTATGTGGGCCTCAGCAGCAATGCAGGATTGAGAACGGGAAGCAAGCTTGTCACCCTCATGGCTATGGCAAATGCAGTGTGACTGGTGGAAGCCACTACCTCACTTTGGATGGAGAGACCTTCAACTTCCTGGGGTCTTGTTCTTACACTTTGGTCGAAGTCTGCGGAAAGGATCGTGAACTGCCTCATTTCTCTGTGGTGGTGGAGAATGAGAGCAATCGCGAAGGCAAAGTCATGCCAAAGACGGTTGTCATCACTCTTCGAGGTTATATCATCAGACTTGTGAGAGGAACAACTTGGCAAGCTGAGGTAGGTCCTGTGTCCTGCCCAGTGGTGCATTTCCTCCTGCTTATGTCCGGACAAACTCTTTTGGTAGTTTCCTACCACATTTCCTACTTCTTCAAACAAACTAGCCCAAACTTGTGCAGTGGTTAGAATGCAGTATTGCAAGCTCATTCTGCTGACTGCCAGCACTTCTATCCTGACCGGCTCAAGGTGGACTCAGACTTTCATCCTTCTGAGATGGGTAAAATGAGGACCCAGATTGTTGGGGGAAATAAGTGTAAATCACTTAGGGAGGGCTGTAAAGCACTATGAAGCAGTATATAAGTCTAAATGCTATTGCTAAACTGTGAGGATGCTGTTGCATATGTCCAGCAAGTCTAATCGCTTACACTTAGATGATGCTTAGCTTCTGACGTCAGTTCTTTCCCTGGTGTAAAAAAATTAGTAATGAATCCAAGAAGGTTGAATGAGAAACCTCAAAAGAAACATCCACTGCTGAGATAGTCAGGCTCTCTTAAATTTGAAACTTCCTCCTAACTTCTGAAGGTGTATTTATCTAGCATCGATAGCACGCACCTTGTGGTTCTAGCAATTTCAATTTCCCACAGTTCCACATAATGATACCGATGCTAGGAGAGGATTCCCATGCTATTCATCATCAATGGACATTGATTTTAGCTGTTCGCGTAGCCCATTCATCAGATTTCAAGACTTGCAGTTTAGTAGAGTCTGTCTCCCCCTTCTGTTGATTTCCCTTTTCTACCTACTTGCTGTTTCAATGAACCTAGGAAACCCGTTGTGCTTCTTGGAATCAGAGATTTCAAGGTCATTTCCATGCTGGAGATTTATAGCATCTTCTAAAGTCACCCAACCTTAGTTGTGCCCAAATAACAGTAATGCAGGCAGGCTCTATATCACTTCGGTGATGGGTGAGTGATACTCGGACGACGCTGTAAATGAATAGTGGAGAAACGACTCGAGTGATATGAAAGAGTGTAAACCAGAGCTGAGTACTAATGGCCTTTCTAAATTCTGCAAAGCAACTTGAGGACAGCAATATAAGAGAGAGAGGTTCTTTACATTCCTCCAGGGTGAGATCCCCCCCTTTGTGAAGAAAATTGCACTGCTAGTTAAAAAAAAAAAACTTCAAATGGGAGGAGTCCTCCCATCATGTCTTTCTTTGAAACTAAAACATCGTTGGGATGCCAGAGAGAGGATTGTACAGTGAAGGGCAAAATAGTCACACATATGCCAGGGTTATCTCATAGCAAATTAAATGCAGGGACACCATCCTTCACCCACCACAGTTTCAGTAAAATGCTCTTTTTCTCTGGGGGAAAAAATCTAAAATCAATTCTCCTTCCTTGAACAAAATTAGAACTTTGAGGGGAGGAGGGAAAATCAGGATATTTTTCTGAGGCTGACACTAATGAAAAGGCATTATTTGCTCTTGGAAGCTAGTTTAGTTGTGTTTTTCTCCCCCCTGGGAAGATGTGAAGGTGGCTTGTGTCTATCTATTCAAGAGAGCCAGTTTGGTGTAGTGGTTAAGGTGCCTTCCTAGAAACAGGGAGACAGTGAGTTCTAGTCCCAGTTTAGGCATGAAATCTGGTCTGGGTGACTTTGGGCCAGTCACTCTGTGTCCCAATCCGATCCATTCCACAAGGTTGTTGTGAGAACATAGCAATGGTAGGTTTCAAAAAAAATTACTACCAGTTCTGTAGGTATGGCTTGGTTGGCGTGGTAAGGGAAGGATACTGTAAAATCTCCATTCCTTCCCCACCCCACTAACCTGCTTTCCAGCTCCGTTCTCCTGTGCAGGGCAACCAAAGGAGACCCAGCCAATCAGCTGGGACTCGGGAGGCAGAGAATAGATGGGGGCGGGGCCAGTCAGAGGTGGTATTTGCCGGTTCTCCGAACTACTCAAAATTTCCCCTACCAGTTCTCTAGAACTGGTCAGAACCTGCTGAATGCCATCTCTAGAACACAGGAGGTGTATTAAGTATGTTCACCACTTTGAGTTACTAATGAAAGTAATAAAGGTGGAAGAAAGACTCTCTAATAAATGCGAAATCTTCATGTCAGTTACATCTCCCATGGATTTTTCCTCTTCTTTCTGCATAGGTGAATGAAGAAGTCTATATCCTGCCACTCATGATAAAGAGAAGATCAATTTTAATCCAACAAGAGGGGAAGAACGTTGTGGTCCAGACCGACTTTGGTTTCAAAGTTCTCTATGATTCTTCCCAATTCATCCTTGTGGTCATCCCTAGCACGTACCAAGGACAGGTATGTGGCTTGTGTGGCAACTTCAATGGAGAGAGACGAGATGAATTCCAACTGCCTGATGGAACCAGCACCTCCAACGTGACCATGTTTGGGGCCTCCTGGAAAGTGTCAGATGGACGCCGTCATTGTTCCGATGACTGCAGGCAGAACTGTCCCTCCTGCAATGCTACTGAGATCACACTGTATCAGCTGGGGAGTCCTTGCAGGCTGATCAAGGCCTCCTCAGGCCCTTTTGAAGTCTGCCATCCCCTGGTGAAGCCCGAAGAGTATTTTAATCTCTGCCTGTACGAAGTGTGTGTTGCTCGAGGAGCCAAAGAAGCGCTTTGTCGAAGTCTGCAGGCCTATGTAGCTGTGTGTCAAGCGGCTGGAGTCACTATCAGGAGCTGGAGGACAGCCGCCTTCTGCCGTGAGTTGAGAAATGGATCTGCTTCTGTTATGCTCAACCACTGATCTAGACCTGTTTAGGATCATTTTACTCCTTTGCTTATATCTCTCATTCCCCCATTTATCCTGAATATCTCTAGAACAGGGATGTCAAACTCAAGGCCCAGGGGCCAGATTTGGGTTACAGGGTACTTAGATCTGGCCCATGGGGCCGTCCTGGAAACAGTGGAGGACCGGCCTGCAATGCTTCTGCCAGTGAAAATGGGCTCCCAAACTCAGTTTTCGGCTACCACAGCCTCCTGCAACCTGCTGCAGCCCTCCCAAAGCTCCATTTTCGCTGGCAGAGGGTTACAGGAGGCCATCCAGTGGTGGGATTCAATTTTTTTTTACTACTGGTTCTGTGGGCGTGGCTTGGTGGCGTGGCAGGGGAAGGATACTGCAAAATCCCCATTCCCTCCCCATCCCACTAACTTGCTTTCCAGCTCCATTCTCCTCTGCAGGGCAACAAAAAAAGACCCAGCCAATCAGCTGGGACTCAGGAGGCAGAGAATAGATGGGGGTGGGGCCAGTCAGAGGTGGTATTTGATGGTTCTCTGAACTACTCAAAATTTCTGCCAGTGGTTCTCCAAACTACTCAAAATTTTCTCCAGAACTGGTCAGAACCTGCTGAATGCCACCTCTGAGGCCATCCCAGCTGAAACAGAGATTGGGAGCCCTTTGTCTATGGCAGAGTGCTTGGTCCATCATAGGCGCTCCCGACACAAGGGACGTTAAGCTGGCTATGCCCATCCTGGCCACGCCCACACCAGCCCCCAGGGGTCAAACGCAACCCTGATGCGGCCCTCCATGAAACCAAGTTTGACACCTCTGCTCTAGAAGTTAAAGTGTTGCCCTCAAATTCAGGAAGCTCAGATTGAACCCCATTTCAGAACCCCTAACATGGAAACATCCCTTCATCTAAACCACCTTTGGGTCCTCAACTTATGACCATTTACTTAACAACTGTTACTATGGCATTGAAGGAAGTAACTTATGATTGGTCCTCACACTTACAACTGTGGTGGCAGCATCATCCCCTCTCACACGATCAAAATTCTGGCACTTGGCACCCAGCAAGTATTTACAATGGTTGCAGAATCTTGGGTCATGTAATTGCCGCTTGCAATTTTCAGGTGGGGCAAGGGGGGTGTAGGGATTTCCAACAAGCAAAGTCAATAGAGGAAGCCAGATTTGCTTAATGGTTGCATCATTTGCTCAACAAGGACCCAATACTATTGGGGGCAATAAGCTGATTTTGTAAAAATGCCGCTTAGTAATAAGCAGGCATATACAATGGAATGAAGGCTATTGCTGAGCACACTGGGTTGTATCCCAAAAATTGTAAGCTGCCCTGAGTCTTCGGAGAAGGGCAGCATATAAATATGAATTAAAAAAAACAACCAAACATGGCAAAAAAAAGTCCTAACATTGGACACAACTCACATAACAACCCCATGACTTAGCAAAAGAAATTCTGGTCCCAGTTATGGTCATAAGTCAAGGATTATCTTTAGGCATTAGAAAAATTAAATGAAGTAGGGCAAGAAAACTATACAGGCAGCCCTGAAACTAATTTTGAAAAGGCGCTTCAATAGAAGATGGCTTGATACAACTCTATGACTTATAAATTTTATTTATTTCTGTTATCTATCTATTTGAACATTTAAATAGCCTTGTGTCAAATTCTGGGCAGGTCACAACCAAGAGATAACAACCACACCTACCTACAATAAAAATATCATGAAATCCAAAATATTAAAACCAAAAATATTGGCACTATAGCTAACATTTCCCTTGAAGTCTCACAAAACTTGCCTTATCCCAGGTCTTGGGTGCTTTTCAAAAGGTTAAAAGAGTTTAACCTGAAAATGATTTGATGACATATAAGTGTAGAAATCAGTGAACTCCTTGTTCTTATTTGTGACTTACCCTGTCTTCTCTGCCAGATTTATCTTATCTGTGATATGACCAGCTCAGCCAATGGCAGTCTAATTTACCTTTGCTTTTCACTTTTCTCTGATAGCATAAAGAGAGCTTAGCTAACCACTATTTTAATATGCCGAAGAGCCTCCTTATCGCTTGTTCATTTAAGCACAAGAGAGGTAAATCTTTTTTTAATGCTTGTAGCAGGGGTGGGCTGCTACCAGTTCGCACTGCTTCTGGCAAACCAGATGTTAATTTTACATCTGATTTGCCAAACCGGTAGTTGCAATGACTGCCTGGCGCCACCAACCCTCCCAGAAGTCTCCACACGGCCTATTTTGGATCCCAGGTATAATTGCACATGCAGAGGCTCAGGGAGGGTGAAAAACAGGTCTCCTGGGAGCCTGGGGAGGCTGTTTTCACCCTCTGGAGGCTCAAGGAAAGTCTCCGGAGCCCGGGAGGGCAAAAGCAGCCCCCATGCCATGGTGCAGGAGGCCAGCTACTGATAATATTTTCTCAGTGATCTACTGGTGTCTCATGGTAGATGGAGAGGTAGCAAGCCTTTGATGTCATAGAATCAAGCTGAACTTCTGGTGATTATATGGACGAGTTAACATTTTCTTCCAAGATATTCCAATATGGACATCCTATATTATTATTATTGTTGTTGTTATTATTATTCACAAAAAAATGACAGTGTACACAGCAAATGAGATAACTATACTGGGGTATTATTATTATTATTATTATTATTATTATTATTATTATTAGCAAGAGCCTTGGTGGCTCAGGCTGTTAAATGCCTAGCACTTAGTTCCAGCTGCCTGCAATTACTGCAGGCTCGAATCCCACCAGGCTCAAGGTTGACTCAGCCTTCCATCCTCTCGGGTAGGAATTGAGGACCCAAGATTGTTGGGGGCAATAAGCTGACTTGTAAAATGCTGCTTAGTAATAAGTAGGCATATACAATGGAATGAAGGCTATTGCTGAGCGCATTGGGTTGTATCCCAAAAATTGTAAGCCCCCTGAGTCTCGGAGAAGGGCGCATATAAATATGAATTAAAAAAATAAAAAAATTATTATTATTATTATTATTATTATTATTTATTTTTATTTTTAATTACATTTATATGCTACCCTTCTCCGAGACTCAGGGCGCTTACAATTTTGGGATACAACCCAATGTGCTCAGCAATAGCCTTCATTCCACTGTATATGCCTGCTTATTACTAAGCGGCATTGTTACAAAGTCAGCTAATTGCCCCCAACAATCTTGGGTCCTCAATTTACCTCCCCTGAGAGGATGGAAGGCTGAGTCAACCTTGACATTATTGACACCCTCTTCTTTCTTCTAAGAGTTGATTACATGAAAAAGAGAAAAGCATGCCTTACTAAAGATAGAACCTGACCTCCTGCAGAGAGTTTTGAAATTAGGCGTAGGATCTCATTTAAGTTAGTCAATTTGCCTATAATAGATAATTGCAATGTAGTTGTTCAGCCCCTATTACACATGCAATTAAGCCACCTCTTTCCTCAAAGCATGAAATTCATGGACACTTTCTGTCGAAGTTCTCTAATTCTGCTTTTCTTCTTTCCTCAGCCTTAACTTGCCCACGTAACAGCCACTACGAGCTGTGTACCAGATCCTGTGATTTTACCTGTGCTGGTCTATCTTCTCCCGTTCAGTGTACTGAGAAATGCTTTGAAGGCTGCCAGTGCAATGATGGCTATGTTTCTGATGGGGAAAAGTGCATATCCATGGATAACTGTGGCTGTGTACATGATGGACGCTACATGAAGGTTGGTACCAGAATTGTTCTTAGCTGTTTCATGAATGTGCAGAGCTATAGTATATATAGGGAGGCAGGGAATGTTGTGGGACCCATTCCCTAGGGAGATACACCTGGTGGGATTCAGAAGAAGGGCCTTCTCCATGGTGGACCCCTCTCTCTGGAACATCATCCCCCCAGAGATTAGAATGGCCCCCACTCTAGCATTCTTCCAGAAGGCACTGAAGACTTGGTTCTGCCAGAGGGCCTAGAGAATCCAGAGAGGGATGGAGCCCATTAATTGGCTCATGTGAGGTGCTGTTGCTGTTGCAGGGGACGGGGGGTGATTTTATTATATTAAGAGCCTTGGTGGTGCAGGCTGTTAAATGCCTAGCACTTAGTTCCAGCTGCCTGCAATTAGTGCAGGCTCGAATCCCACCAGGCTCAAGGTTGACTCAGCCTTCCATCCTCCTGGGGTAGGTAAATTGAGGACCCAAGATTGTTGGGGTCAATAAGCTGACTTTGTAAAAATGCTGCTTGGGGGAGCCAAAAAAAGCCCTAGTAATAAGCATATACATATACAATGGAATGAAGGCTATTGCTGAGCGCATTGGGTTGTGCTCCCAAAAAAATTGTAAGCCGCCCTGAGTCTCCGGAGAAGGACAGGATATAAATATGAATTTAAAAAAATATTATATAACTCTTATTTGTTTTACTGTTTTATATGAGGTTTTCTATTCTGTAAGCCGCCTTGAGTCGCCATGTGCGTTGTTGTTAGTTGCGAAGTCGTGTCCAACCCATCGCAACCCCCATGGACAATGTTCCTCCAGGCCTTCCTATCCTCTACCATCCCTGGAGACCATTTAAGCTCACACCGACTGCTTCAGTGACTCCATCCATCCACCTCCTTCTCTGCTGTCCCCTTCTTCTTCTTTTGCCCTCAACCATTCCCTGCATGAGGCTCTTCTCCAGGGAGTCCTTCCTTTTCATGAGGTGGCCAAAGTATTTGACATGTGCAAATAGACAGCAATATAAATTCCCTAAATAAATTCCCTAAATAGTGATGCCTAGAGAAGAGGGACCAGAAGCTAGTCTGATTTGATGCATACACACACTCAATAAAAACATTGACCTGAGATGCTGCAAAATAAGTTACCCAGCATTTCCTGTTTGCCATCTAATTGTCCAACAGTTTGAGAATCTGTCATGACCTCCTTCTTCCTTTGCTTGTGCATTGGGATGGGCCATAGGCCTAAAATATACAAAAGTCTAATAATGCTCCAATAATTAGAGGGGTTTCTTTTCCCAACTGGAAATTGACACAGAGACTGTAACATTCTGGACAGAAAAGGAATGTGTATAACAGCAACCAGGACAAACTTCTTATCATTCAAGTGATGGTTTGGAGGGGAGAGGAATGAAGAGGTTTGTCAGAAATGGTGTAGGGTCTCCTGCTTGGGTGTGGGGGTTGGACTAGATGGCCTACAAGGTTCCTTCCAACTCTGTTAATCTGTAACTCTGTAACTCAGTTAGTATAAATGGAGGAAGGATGCAGAAGAGCATTGTTGAATTTATTTCTTGATATGCCCCCTCCCAAAAAAGTACTTTTAGATCAGGGGTGTCCAACCTTTGCACCTTGAAGATTTGTGGACTTCTGTTCCCAGAATTCCACAGCCAGCTGTGTGGTTGTTAGGCTTGCTGGGGAATTCTGGGAGTTGAAATCTGCAAGTCTTAAAGTTGCAAAGGTTGGTCAACTCTGATTTAGACGAACATGCCATCATTTTAAGGGTGTAAGTGTCAGGATTCCAGCACTTAACCTCATTTAAATTATGAGTCTCGAGCCAACTTCCAAAACTTTGAAAGGATTAATTCAAAACTTCAGAAGGATTTATTGGGAGTTAAAAGGTCCAGCATTGCCTGAATGAAGCCGACTCTGAGACACATCATTCATTGTCACCCTTGACTCAGGTTTTTCCCAACCCCCTGGGTGTATCGTAATTCATATTCTCCAATGGGACACATCCATAGCCAAGAGTCATCAATCATGCCCTCCAATTAGAATTTTGTGCGACAGAAACTTCAGTCACCTAGTTACTATCTTTGAAAACATTTATGGAATGCAGTTTCGGTTTGCAAGCTGCCGCATTGCTCCTGCCTCCCTTTCTGTTGGCAACTCTAAAAGACCACAGAAATATTTTATGAGTTGACAGTAAGATTAAAATGTCAGCTTTTTCTATGTAAGGTGAAATCTTTGAGGTTTTAAAAGAATCGTTTCCAGGACATTGATATTTATGAATTATATTTGTTTGGCCACCCTCTGCCATAGGCTGAAGAAAGCATTCTCTCCAGGGATTGTTTGGAAAAATGCACCTGCCATGCGTCAGGCCAGCTCGCCTGCAATATAACCAACTGCCCCAAAGGGAAGGTTTGCGCCCTTCAAAATGGCCGACATGGTTGCTTCAAGCAGGAAGCGGAATGCCACCTCAGCTTAGAAGCAGAACTGACCACCTTTGATGGCGTCTCTGGGACAATACTTTATGACGGTGCCTATGTAATGGCCTCCCTCTGTGACGAAGGAGCCCAGATGTGGTTTCGGCTGGTGGTGGATTTCAGGAGCTGCAATGGTAAAATGAGCTCTGTTTCTGCCATCTACCTCTTCTTCCAAGAGGGTCTTCTTGCTGTCAACCAAGACAAGGAAGTTTGGGTAAGAAAGGCTGAGTTGATGATTTTTGGTGCTGTAAACAAAGGCAACTTGTGGTGGAGTTAAACAAGTTAATATAGTGTTTCTCAACCATGGCAGCTTTAAGTTATGTGGACTTCAACTCCCAGCTAGCTGGGGATTCCTGGGAGTTATAGTCCAAATATCTTAAAGCTGTCAAGATTGAGAAATAATGCCTAACTAAATTTGAATTTCATCTCGGTGTGTACACATTAACCTATTGCAGGTATTGCTCAACTACAACTGTTTAGCAACAGTTCAAAGTTACAACGGCACTGAGAAAAAAGTGACTTACAACTTCTAAGCATACTTACAACCATTACAACATCCCCATAGTCATGTGATCAAATTTCAGCTACTTGGAATCGATATGTAATGGCGACGGTTACAGGGTCACATGATCACCATTCTCGACTGTCACAGCCAGCTACCTCCAGGCAAAATCAATGGGGGAAGCTGGATTTCCTTAATAATTGCATGATTTACTTAACAACCAAAATCAGGAAAAGGATCATAGAGAAAAATCAGGCACAAGTCACTTAACAACCACTTTGCTTCACAATGGAAATTTTCTGCTCCCAATTGTGGTCATAAGTGGAGGACTACCAGTATTTATTTCATTTCATTAAATTATTTATATGGCCACGCATCTCACCACATTAACTCCGGGTGGTGTACAAACATTAAAACCCTATATTTAAAAGAGTATTTTGTGGCACACTTGGTAAATGATGCTTTCCAATCATTATGTCTACCTGAAGGAAAGAACAATCTTACTTCAAAAATAAGTATTTTCCACTGTTTTTTTGCTGCTCAGGGGAAGTCTTGCTCTAGAGAAAGCACTAGAGACTTTTCCTAGTTGTTAAGAAAGTCTACTCAGTCTCTGCCTGTAAATTTGATGGAAAATTCTGGAAGGTCTGATTGTGCCCAGTTCTAACTTGGGTCCCCCTCCTTTTTGTTTTTTGCTTTGTTTTGTTTTTTGAGGGGAGGAATTTTGGCAGCACCCTTTGTTTTAAAACTGCATTATGTCTATTATAGGACTCACAAATCACTTTGTGTTATTTCCTGTCACAAAACAGCCTTCATATTCAGAGGGGTTCTGAAGGTGACAGAAAGGGAATCTGTGGGATCATAACCACCCCATCCCTGAGTTAAACCTTCCTTTAAATTCTCCACTAAATACTAACAGAAATGGTGTAAAGTCCAGCTGTGAATCCAGTGTGTTGGTTAATGGGTGTTAACAAAGAGAAATGAATGAAATCTTCTGTATTTTCAGACAGAAATTCATACAGGGAAGCCATTTTTAATTTCATTCAATTAATGTCTTTCTTTCCACTCCTTTTCCCCCCACTCTTATCTCTTATACCTCTAAAGCAAGCACAAGGGCAATTCTGGCTTATTTGGCTATAACCCACTCTAATTATTAGACCATTTCCCCCAGTTTTGAACTCTGACCCTTATTTGAAGATGTAGCATTTCAAGACACGTAACATATTCCCTTATCACTTTCTGTTCAGGTGAATGGACAACAGGTGAAACTTCCAGCTTCCCTTTTTAAAACTGTGTCTGTGAGCATCTCTGAAAATGTAGTCACCATTAGACATGGGACGGCTCTTCAAGTGCTCTTTGACCTCAGAGGAGAAGTGACCGTGAAGGTCAAAGACAGCCTGGCAGGCAAGCTGTGTGGATCCTGCAGAAATTTCAATGGTGACCTCTCTGATGACCTTACACTACCCAATGGTAAAGTTGTAGGGGACATTTCTGAGGTGATTGATGCATGGAAGGCCAGAGACTTCACGTACTGGTAAGTTAATGCTTTAGTCATTTATTCTCTGATTTAGGAGTGCACAGCTGGAGTGTTGTTGTTGTTGTTTCTTGTCCAGAACCATGTTCCCATTGGGACAATCTGTTAAGAATGCATGCTATCGGTGGATAGAACGAAAAACAGAGGTTGAAGTAGACAAAGTGAAACATGAAAAGAGGGAACCATTTGTCTCTCTTTGGGTCAATCTTTTTCTTTCTCTTTTTTCCCCTGCTCTCCCCATCCAGTAGCTGTCAGGTTCTTCCTGCAAAAGGCTGAGAGCCAGAGATAGGAAATAGAGATAGGAGATAGAGATAGAAGATATAGAATAGATAGGAGATAGGGATGGGGATAGACAGACAGACAGACAGACAGACAGACAGACAGACAGAGATAGATTAAATATAAGAGAGAGATGAGAGAGAGAGAGTTGAAAGAGATAAGAGTTGGTAGAGAGATAAGAGTTGAGAGATAAAAAAGAGAGATGATAGAGGAATGATATGGATGAGAAATAATAGAGATGACAGAGATAGCAATGGAGATAGAGATAGATAGGAATAGAGATGATTGATAGAGAGACAGAGATGATAGAGACGGCGGCAGAGATGATATAGATATTTATTTGCAAAGGCTTTCGAAACTTAAGCTGAAAGGGAGGCAGTTTTCCTATCCAATTTGCTTGTGCTTGCAGCGGTAGACCAATCTTTTCAATTAGAAATAGCCAGAAGGCGTTCTGTCGCCCCAGAAATTCACAAAGAGCCTACAACAATGCTAAAAATGTAAAGCAATGAGTCTAATTGTAATGAGCTCTCCAATAACCCAGGAGCACATGCAATATGGTATAGGAAATGAGATACCACAGATTCTAATGAATTAAAGTATAAGTTTCTGGGCCCAGAGCAAACGATGTTTAAATAAGCTTGAAACTGCCTTAAATTCAAAGTGTCGAACTGCATATAGGAGGCATGGCATTTCTTTCTTTTGATGGCATTGAAGCAGCCACCCATGGTCAAATCAATATGGTTGGGTATAATACTCAATGAGTCTAAGTCTAGCAATCTCCATATTTTTCAAACCCTCCATTAAATACTGTTTCAGGCTTGATCTTGTTTCCTGATTTTTCAGTAATGTTGCTCTTAGATCTGCAAAAAAAAAAACCAATAATTTCTGGGTGCTTTCTTTTTAAAATTTAGGATGTAAGGTGATAACTGAGGCCAAGGTGGCCTCAGCACCATTGTCTCAAAGAAAGTGGATTCCCAGTCACTTTTGTCTTGTAAGAAGTTCTGATTATAAACACCACATAGCCTGAGATGTTTTCATTCAGGTTGGCTTCGGGTTTGTAAACTGCTTTGGCTGCTTAGATGCTTTAACTAGGTTCTTATCAATATTAACCCACTCTTTTTTAATGACCCCATAAACTCTTGAAGAGTGGAGTCTGGGCAACTGAATGGAGCTGAGTGTTTACTGGCCAGATTCACTTCCTGTCACCAATGTGGAGTTTTGTTCAGCAGATATATTCTCAGTGTGCCCAGAGAGGGAAATACCTGCCTCCACCTAAGAATCGAACTCACAGCCTCCTGATTGTGAGGCAAGAGCTCCACTTCTAGGCCACCGCACCACTCAATATTGACCCTCTTGAACATCACGTATAGTAAGAAAGCAACTGTGGCTATGGAGTCTATAACAATCCAACTTATTTTTCTTTCTCTTTTCTAGCAAGCAATAATTCAAAAGGTCGATCCAGTCCATCAGCCTCCACGAGTGACCATGGCTCATTGCTGCTTTGCCCTTAAAGATGCTTTATCTGCAATGCCCCAAGAAAGCATTGTAAAAATCCAAAACTGTGCCAATAATATACATACATACATACATACATACATACATACATACATACATACATACATATGTCAATCATGTAAGGCTGCTGATTATGACTTTTTCTTTAATTAAGACATGATAAAGAGATAAATTGTACTTTCTATCTAGTTTATAAGGTCTAAAAATTGAAATAAAGTATTTCCTCTGGACCAGAATTTTGACACCACACAGCTCAATCGTGAACAGCTGATAGCAAAGAAGTTGTTAGAAGAATTCAGAATTGCCGCTTTGGAAACAACTGATGAAATGAAATTTAAGCTGTGTGAAGTGGTTTAATTTTTGGAACATTTTTGTACCTATGCGTTGTTTTGATTTTTGTGTTCTTCCATCCACTCCCACATAAACCTTTGTGACAACTTTTGGGAAGAAATCAATATGGCTGCTAGCATACTATAATTTCACCTTCACAATTCATGGCTTTTAAATGTTACATAGGAATGATGCTTTGGAACTGAAAGCTTTTCCTCATAGTAGCTGCTCAGATTTTTTGCAAATCATGATCAATGGATCAAGCACACTAATTGTTTTATTTCCATTTGTATGACACGGGGTGGACAGGGATTTTTGTTACCCTACCATTTTTTATAGTCCAGAGGAGGCAGGATACTCACTGGATGCTGTTCTTCACATTCTGTGATTGGTCTGCTGAAGTTTGGGCTCCGATCACTTTTGGTGTTCCTTATAGACTCTCTCTGTTCCTGTTGCATTTAAACTGCTTTATGAAGGATTGGGAAGTGTTAAGTGCCCTAATCCAGAGATGAGCATCCTATGAACATTGTGTGTGCCATGTGACACTTCCCAGTGTGTTTAAGTACATATCTGACACAGAAAACATCTTTAAAAGGAATTCCACCTACATAGTGAGAAGAGAAGACTTTGACAAGGTTGAGCTGATGGCATCAATGCTTTCCAAGAGAGACAGAGAGAGAAGAGAGACAGAGGGAGAGAGATAAAGAGAGAGACAGAGGGGGGGGAGGGAGAGAGAGAGAGACAGAGAGAGAGACACAGAGAGAGAGAGGGAGGGAGGGAGGGAGAGAGAGAAAGAGAAGGAGAGAGAGAGAGAGAGAGAGAACCAGAGAAGAGGAGAGAGAATACTGGCGAATAGAGGCATTGGGTCTGCTTCTGGCTATTATTCACCTTACTGTAGAAATGCCATTAAGTGGTAAAAAGAACACCTAGCCTTCTCTTGCTATAAATATTCCTATGTCTGTCCACAATGTTCTCTGCACAAAACCACATAACTCTTGACAGTAAAGTTGATAGCAAGGGACTTTGGTCACAGTATCAGGATGAGTCGATAAGTGGCGGTGGAAGAGGGTAGTAGACCCTTTCTGAGTAGTGGGGAGGAAGTAAATATTCTGTCATGCTCTGTTGAGGTTCCTTCTTAGTAAGTGACATCTGAAGAGGTCTAATGGCAAGGGAGGGATCACAGCTGCTCTGTCCTTGGAACAGGGAGCAATCTATGGGAAAGAAAGAGGATTTAATGCTACACAACTGTGGCTGGCTCCCACACAGTCTGATCTGAGAATGTTGTGCGGATGAAAATTGAATTTTTATTGTCATTGTACGTATATACACAGTATACATACAATGAAATTCACGTAACACCCAGAGACCAGACTCAACATGCACACACACATGACAATCCCCAAACACCTCCCCACCTGACAAAATTCCCTGCGTCCTAAAAACACATGAGCATCCACACAACAGACCAAGTAATACTGAAAAGAAACTAGGTTTGCACCAAGCACCTGTTCTGACCCAAACCTTTTCCCAGTAAGACAAACAATAACTAAAGGGAACAGAAATCTTTTAATGAGTCTTACGAATCCCTGGTTAAAAAGCTGCTGCAAACTAATTAATTTTGATAAGCACAAACCTTGCCAAAACTGTGCAAGACTGCCAAGAATCACAGATAAGAAATATTTCACAACACAAGAGTCTTCAAATACCAAATTAAGATACTGTAATGTCCACGAGGCTGTTTCAAAACGTCTTTGCTTCCTGCAAAGAATGTTCGCTTCACAGCTGGCTTTTATCTTCTTGAAGGAGGGGCCATTACCTTGCAGCCTTACTCCCGAGTTGCCCGTGCTATTGTAGCTGCTCTTTCCTGCGAGCAGCCCTGCGCGCATGTGCGCTTGGCACAGGCTCTTCAGGAACCTCCTCATCGCTGCTGCAGCCCCCACAATCTCTGAAGGCAGCAGTCCACTCCCTAATGGTCCTGCCCCCTCATCTGAGTCCTCGCTCTCCTCAGCTGTCCGCACCTGCTGCCGGCTAACCACAACAGCACCAGGCTAAGGGTTCTATGTGAATACTACCCCTATAATATAAGAAAGAAGAGGATTCTGGGGAATGTTGTATTTGCCTGAGTTTTCTGCCACCATGTTTAGAAGGATTAAGCTAGTTTCCAATGAAATCACATTATGGATGAATGCATATTCCTCAGCAATGGACATGGAACTGGGAAATAATAACATAGTTGTTCATTTTGAACTATCAGTGTTATTTCCATCCCAGATACAACATAATCCCCTCTTCTCCTTTAAATATTGCATGTGTGTGTGGAGATACTTCACACAAATACATGCAGAAGTACTTAAGAAAATGGGTTTGCATAAATATATGAACAATATCAAAGGATTTATAGCATGTGTATTAATTTATAATGCTTGCTTGCTAAAAGCAATAGCTTTGCACATTTTGGGTTCTGAATATGCCAGTGGGGTATCAGATGTGGAGTTCCCACTGACATTCACAAAGCAATTGGCCCTGTTGAAGATAAAGCTTATGGTAAAAGGTTCTTGTAGTTCTTACAGTAGACAGACAGATGCTTATGGGAAGTCTACAGGCCATTAAGATGATAGCAATCTGCTTATTATATGCTACCGTTTTATGTGGAGATTCTATTCTTGACTACCAGACTTAATAATTGATTGCTTATTAATATATCAAACACTAAATGTATTCTCCTGGGTATCTCCTGCTACCCACTCCACCATCTTTTGTTAGAAGAACACTTAAGGAGGAAAAATCCAGCCCAAAGTCTGATGATTCAGATACTATATCTCTGTAATTCAGATTATATCCATGATGGAGCAACTATAATTTGGAGAATCACTTACCATTCAAAACAGCATCAGTTCTCTTGGGAATTAGTAACTGTGGAAAGAAGCAGAAGACAAAGTTATAGCGCCCTGGTGACACAGTGGTTAGAATGCAGAATTGCAGGATAATTCTGCCCAACAGCTAGGAGTTAGATTCAGACCAGCTCAAGGTTGACTTAGCCTCCCATCCTTCGAGGTTGGTAAAATGAGGAGCCAGAGTGTTGGGGGCATTATGCTGATTCTGTAAACTGCTTAAGTGTTAGTGCTAGTGAAGAGAAGGACCAGGGGAGACATGATAGCAGTATTCCAATATTTGAGGGGGTCAAGCTATTTTCCAAAGCACCTGAAGGCCAGATAGGGAATAATCAGGGGTGGGATTCTACCAGTTCTGCCCAGCTCTACAGAACCGGTAGCTCTGAAGAGCAGCAGACATAGAACCGGTTCTATGTCTGCTGCTGTTTTGGCCCACCTGCCCGCCCGAGCTCTTACCTGACCTTTATTTCCTGCTTTTTCAACCTCAGCTGCTTTGCGCGGCACAGCTGCGGTTGAAAAAGCAGGAAAAAAGTGCTTTTTCAAATGCTGCGCTGCTCAGCTGTCCAGGCAGCAAGCTGATGTCATTTCACATGCACGTGCAGTATGCACATGCAAAATGTAAATCACCAAAATAGTAGTTACACTGGTCAGATCCCACCCCTGGGAATAATGGATGGAAACTGATCAAGGGTGGCCTTCCTGAGTTCCGTTTTCACTTGCAGAGGGTTGCAGGAGGCTGTCGTAGGTGAAAACGGAGCTCGGGAGTTTGTTTTCACTGGCAGAGCACTTGGGCCACCACAAGCACCCCTGATACAAGTGATACCCTGGCCACATTCACCCCAGCCCCCCACGGTCAAACACAATCCTGATGCGGCCCACAATGAAATTGAGTTTGACACCCCTGGTGTAGGGTCTTCTCCTTGGGTGAGGACAGCCGAGGGCATTCCCCCTGCAGTCACATTATCATGTTTTGGCACTCAGCAACTGGCCTATGAGGAAGATTCCAGTCTCAGAGTTCTGATTTGCTTGGGTTCATTAGTCGGAACCTTGACATATTGCCATTAGCAGTGTCCCACAGTCATGTGACAGCAATTTGATGTTTTCACCCAGTTTCTACCGTGTTTCCCCGAAAATAAAAGCTGGGTCCCAAAATGAGCACTAGGGCTTATATTCAGGGAATTTTTTTTTCATGTATGGGAAGACCACTTCTTCTGCTTGTTCATGGCAGGGCAGAAGGCCATGCTGCATGCCAGCACCACCACTGCAAGGCAGGGGGGATGAAGCTGACCATTGCACCCCGCACTGGCTTACCTTAGGGCCCCTGCAGCCAGGTCATCCATGCCTTGACACCTGCCTTGCCTTGTGACCATGGCACTGGCACACCGCTCAGCCTCCTGCTCCATTGCAGCTGTGAGCAAGCAGAAGTGGGCCAGCAGCGACGTGGGCTCCTGTTACACATGGCTACAGGTGCTGCCATCACAAGGCAAGTGTCAGGGCATGGATGGCCTGTCTGTGGGGGCCCTGAGGTAAGCTGGTGTGGGGTGCATGGGGCAGCTCCACCACCACCTCACCTCACCTCCTAGCCACAGCATCATGAGCAACCAGATGGAATGGGCGGGCAGCCAGCTGTGCAGGCTCTTAAGTAAGGCTTATTTTGGGGGTAGGGCTAATATTAGGCCCAAGCATAAAAAGACATGCTAGGGCTTATTTTCTGGATAGGGCTTATTTTCAGGGAAACAGGGTAGCAAAAAACGCCCATTGAAAAATAATAGAGTTGCTTAATGACCTTTTTTTTTGCTTTACAATCACTGCTAAAAGATTATAATGTCAGACAGAGTCTCATGGTGACCCAATTAGCAACTGGCATAACTTATGACCATAATTGTGGGCATAATTATGGTCATAAGTCCAGAGCTACGCTCATGATATACGGTATTTCTTCAACAAAGCCTGGATATTTTTAAAATGTCACAAGCTGCAAATAGCATTTCTTACCATCCTAAGAAATCCCTGGCCTTCCAAGCATCAACAACCTCAGAGATGTTATCTGCCATCTGATCGTTAGGTAGCTTTAAATCATCCGAAGCATCATTGTTAAAGTTCCCACAAGGGGCACATAACTTCCCGGCCATGTTGCTGGTGACCTTCACAGTTACTTTGCCATTGGGATTGTAGAGAACTTGTAGTTGGGAGTTTTGATGGATGACGATGCTGTCTTGAGATTCAGTGATAGAGATGGCTGATGAGATGTTATGGGGCAGCTGGACCAAGAGTCCATTGACCTGAAAGGAAAGCAATGGAGACATAGAACGTGAGGATTCTTGTGCTCCAGACTCTGCTGTTGTGGGTATATCATGGACTTAACTACAGTAGTCCTCAACAGTGGTGGCAGAGGTGGTACTCAGGAGATTCTGACCAGTTCTGGAGAACTGTGGAAATTTTGAGTATTGCGGAGAACTGGCAAATACCACCTCTGGCTGGAGATTTTACAGTATCCTTTGCCTGCCACACCCACCAAGCCACGCCCACAGAACTGGTAGTAAAAGAAATTTGAATCCCACCACTGAGTGGTGGGTTTCAAAATGGTTTCCTACTGGTTCTATGCACAGTTCTATGCACGCGCACTTTGCACACACACAGAGGGCTCAAGGACTGACCTCTGTCAATGCTGGTAAGCTGAGCTGTTTTTTAGCTCAGCTGAGGCATGGCAATTTGCTGTGCTACGTGAATCAGCTGAGCTAAAACAACAAGGGAATATAGGAGAGGTAAAGGTGGAGGCAGGTGGGTGGGGCCAACCAGAAGTGGTATTTGCCAGTTCTCCAAACTAGTCAAAATTTCCACTACCAGTATGTCAGAATCTGTCCAAACGGGCTGAATACCACCTCGGTCCTTAACTTAAGGCCACAATTGGGACCAGAATTCAGTTGCTAAGCAAGGTGGTTGTTGGGTGTTGCACCCAATTTTACCACCTTTTTGGCAGTGGTTTTCCAGCAAATCACTGCCGTTCTTAAATGAATCATGAAGCCATTAAACCAACCTAACTCACCCCTCCCCATTGACTTTGCTCATTGAAAACCAGCTGGGAAAGATGCAAATGGTGGGCAACAGCTTACCCAAGTCTCCTTGAAGTTAGTCACCGTGATGAATGCTTCCCGGAAGAAGACGTAGATGGCGGTAGCAGCAGGCATCATCTGATTGTTGCAATCATTGATATCCACCACCAGTTTAAACCAGGAGGGTGAGTCCTCATCGCAATGGGATGCCAGCTTGTAAACCCCACTGGTGATAAGCTTCCCTTGGACTCCATCAAAGGAGCTGAACCATGTGTCTGGGCTGAAAGTGCAGTGGCCTTCCTGCCTTACGCAGCCATATCCTTTGGCTGTGAGCATACACGTCTCTCCCTCAGCACAGCGGTTCTTGACACGGATGAGCTGGTTAGATGGGTGGCAAGTGCTCTTCTCGGAACAGTCTTTGGAGAAGAAAGTCTCCCCTGCCTGGAGAACAATTACACACACACACACACCCCTCTAGTGAAAAATTACTTTATATCTACCAAGGAAATCATACATGCACCAGAATAAACAAAACCAAACAAATGGCAATATTATAAAGAAACAGGCTTCTTTACAAAATGGGACTAATAGCAATAGCAATAGCACTTAGACTTATATACCACTTATAGTGCTTTACAGCCCTCTCTAAGTGGTTTACAGAGTCAGCCTATTGCCCCCAACAATTTGGGCCGTCATTTTACCCACCTCGGAAGGATGGAAGGTTGAGTCAACCTGGAGCCAATTAGGATCAAACTGCTGGCAAAGTCAGCCTGTAATACTGCATTCTAATAGGAAGGAAGGAAGGAAGGAAGGAAGGAAGGAAGGAAGGAAGGAAGGAAGGAAGGAAGGAAGGAAGAAGGAAGGCAAGGAAAGCAATAGCACTTAGACTTATATACCGCTTTATAGTGCTTTACAGCCCTCTCTAAGTCGTTTACAGAGCCAGCATCTTGCCCCCAACAATTTGGGTCCTCATTTTACCCACCTCGGAAGGATGGAAGGCTGAGTCAACCTTGAGCCTGGTGGGATTTGAACTGCCAGATTGTAGGCAGCTGGCTGCAGAAGTAGCTTGCAATACTGCACTCTAACCACTGCGCCACAGAGGCTCCTAATGGTCACCATTTAACTCCAAAACGCTTATGCATTCTGGGGCAAGGCCATTTTTTGCACTGAATGGATGCCAAACTGGATACGCATCGGGCGCTCCGATTCATCAGATCAAAGCCAAGAAATAGAGTTGGTACCATGCTCTGAACTGTGATTCCTGCTTTCCTCCGGTGAAACCATGGGATAGAAGCCATGGGATTAATTCAATCTGTAGTTACTCTGCCAAAACACAGGGGCACAACCTGAAAAAGTTATGTCCACTAGCAGCTTTTAATAGATGAACAATGCTGAATAAGAATAAGCCTTTGAATGATATTAAGTCAAACTAAATAAAACACAGGTTACCAGTCCTTGACTGACAGCTACAATTGAGGGCAAAATTTGTGTTGCTAAGCAAGAATGTTGTGAATTTTTGCAATAGCAATAGCTCTTAAACTTATATACTGCTTTACAGTGCTTTACAGCTCTCTCTAAGCAGTTTATAGAGTCAGCCTGTTGCCCACAATAACAATCTGCATCCTCATTTTACCCGCCTCGGAAGGATGGAAGGAAGCCTGGTGAAATTTGAATTGCCACATTGCAGGCAGCCAGCAGCCAGCAGAAGTAACCTGCAGTTCCGCACTCTAACCACTGCGCCACCATAGCTCATTTGGTCCATTTTATGACCTTTCTTGCCACAGTTTTGAAGTAAATCACTGCTGTGATTAAATTAATAATTATTGAAAGAATCTGGCTGCCCCATTGACTTTCCTTGCCAGAAGCCCACAAAAAGTGTTCACATGACCCCATAAATACATGCCAGCTACCTGATCATGTGACCATGGGATGCTGCAAAAGTTGTAAGAATGAAAAATGGTATTTTTCAGTGCTGTGACTTCAAACAGTCACTAAACAAATTTTTGTTAAGTTAAGGGCTCCCTCTAACATCACATTTCTATTATGACCCTATAAACATGTTATAAAATCTAATGTAAGCCTTTCTCTTCTGAAAAAGGGTTTATTATACCTGATTTTAAAAGCATGGTGGGTAACACAATTGATAATCTTTGCTAACCAGTAGCTGCTGCTACACCTACTTTAAATGCCATTAGCTAGGATGAGAAAATTATCTAATTTAGCATCACATTTTCCTAACATTCTTGCATATTGGTGCAGAATTTGAAACAGCTGCTGTGCAATTAGGGCAAAGCATGGTAACTGATAAATGGATAGGTATATAAGAGGAAAAAAATCATTTCTAAAACATATCACGTGGCTGTTAGAAGGACGGAGAAAAAAAATTAAAAAGCAGAAACTTGGGCTGAACTTAAGAAATCTAAGTGCATACAAGCTGTGGGTTTTTGGGATGGGGAAGAGAAGACTATTTGAATAACTTGGACAATATTAGATTTAGCAATATTGTCCTGTCCCTAGAACAGGAGGTGTTGGAGGCATAAAAACTCCAGTCCATTGCAGCATTCTCTTCAAGTGGTCAATTCAGATTGATTAGGTATTGTTTTAACATATAATCCCTGGCTGGCTGGAATGCAAGAAGCCCTCATCTAAATATAAATTAGAGATAAAATGGTTGTGAACGAGCATAAAAGAAGCTGAGCACTTTTAGCATCAGGATTATTTTTCAGTGAATATATCAGGGCATGCAAAACCCCAATTTAATCAAAAGACTAATAGTGTATGGCAGTAGCAGGCGCTAGATGGCAAGCTGGCTTGAAAACAAAGACTGTTCTTCATTGTATCAGGCATTGAGAGCCTCACTGTGTGATCTAGTGAGCAAATATGTGGAAAGCAATGGATGCTGCAACCAAGCCAGAAAACCCCAAAATGAACAGCAGCAGTAAATGAATGTGTGGCAGTGGTGGGATTCAAATTTTTACTACTGGTTCTGTGGGCGAGGCTTGGTGGGTGTGGCAGGGGAAGGATACTGTAAAATCTCCATTCCCACCGCACTCCAGGGGGAAGGTTACAGCAAAACCCCATTCCCTCCCCACCCCACTAACCTGCTTTCCAGCTCCGTTCTCCTGTGCAGGGCAACAAAAGGAGACCCAGCCAATCATCTGGGACTTGGGAGGCAGAGAATAGATGAGGGTGGGGGCCAGTCAGAGGTGGGATTTGCCGGTTCGCCGAACTACTCAAAATTTCTGCTACCAGTTCTCCAGAACTAGTCAGAACCTGCTGAATACCACCTCTGCTTTGAACAGTCACTATAGAAACTGTGGTAAGTTGAGGACTACCTGTAATTGAGCCCAGAATTATAGTCGAAAGTCATGAAAGTTATTAAGCAGGTCACCATATGATCACGCCTGATTTTATTACCTTTTTTTGTGATGGTCGCTAAGCAAACATCATGGCCATTAAGTGAATGAGTCCATTTTCCTCCAAAAGACATTTTTTGCCAAAATCCTGAAGTAAATGCTGAAAACAGGCAAAAGAAAAAATCTAAAATGGTGGTCATGTGATTGTGGGGTGTTGCAAACAGCCATAAATGCAAGCCAGTTGGCCAAGCACCCAAAATTCAATCACGTAACCATAGGAGTGGGTGACCACTGGAACTTCAAAAATGGGTCATAAGCAGAGCTGGCATTCAGCAGATTCTGACCAATTCTGGAGAACCGGAAGTGGAAATTTTGAGTAGTTCGGAGAACCGGCAAATACCGCCTCTGACTGGAGATTTTATAGTATCCTTCCCCTGCCACACCCACCAAGCCACACCTACAGAACTGGTAGTAAACAAAAACTGAATCCCACCACTGGTCATAAGTAGCTCTGGGGGTGTCCATTGTGACTTTGAACGGTCACTAAGCAAGGACTAGCTGTAATTGCACAAATATTGTCAGCATGATAAATCAACACGTTTATAGTTTCTGAACCATGGCAGCGACAAATAAGCTTGGAGCAATTTTTCCCAGGCTCTCTCACCAACAAAACTTTCTGGTTGAGTCACGAAGAACTTATTTCATGAACCCCACCTACCTTGATGTACCGCCCTTCATAAGCACATCCGCACTTATCCATAGACACACATTCCTCCCCATCAAAGGCGTAGCCATTGTCACACTGGCAGCCTTCAAAACATTCCCCTGTGCAGTGCGTTGGAGCAGATAAGGTAGCACATGTGAAGTCGCAGGATTGAGTACACAACTCGTAATGACTGTGAGCTGGGCAGGAAAGAGCTGAAAAGAGCAAGATGGAAAGAACCAGATTTATTTAGATGGTACTTCAGTGTTGTTCTCACTCATCCAGTTCATGGTTGTCCCAAAGGTGGCTTTTATTTTGAAGGCAAATGGACTGTCTGAATTTTCTTTAATTAACTGTGCTTCTCCACCAAGAACTTCAAAGGAACTGAAGTTGGGATACACTTGGAATACTGCAACCAATTTTGGTCACCATACTACAAAAAAGATGTTGAGATTTTGGAAAAAGTTCAGAAAAGAGCAACTAATATGATCAAAGGCCTGGAAACTAAAATGTATGAAGAACAGCTGCAGGTTTTAGGTTTGGCTAGTCTAAAGAAAAGAAGAATTAGGAGTGACATGACAGCAGTATTCCAGTATTTGAGGGGCTGCCACACAGAAGAGGGGGTCAAATTATTCTGTGTGATTGCATTGTAAGAGCTTAGCTTTTACTTGCAGACTTTTGATTACCATCTAAGTAGCATCTTCAGTGTTACTTAGGTGACTAATGAAACATTTGCAGGTGAAAACCAAACTTGGAGGGTTCCCATAGTCCGATCCACCTTCTCAACCCTGAGCTACCAATATTTGCAAAACACCTCATTGTACCTGGTTTGCACAGGCCTAAGATACTGTTGTGGTTTACCGCCAGCCTGTGCAGACGGCAGCAGAATCGGACAGTGGGGAAGAACAGGGACCAGTCCAGGAGTCTGGAGAGGCCTCGGACGAGGGTCCTGTGTCTGATGTAGAGATGGGGCCAGGACCATCTGGGAGTGGGGTGCTGACTCCGGAGCATTCGGAGCCTGGCAGCAGCAAGGCAGAGGAACAAGGGGAGCCTGTTCCCAGTGCGCATGTGCGTAGAGCTGCTAGAAGATGAGAGCAGCTGAAACAAAAGGGGTGACTCGGGAGTAAGGCTTGGAGGTGATTGCCCCTCCCATAAGATATAAAGGACAGGCAAAGGTGAAGAAACCTTTGTAGGAAGCAAAGTCTTTCCTTCTGTTCGGATTAATCCTTGAAGCTCTGTGTGGACTTTGTACTTCAGTTGGTTTTTTTTATAATTCATTTGGCACTCTAGTTGTTGGCAGCCATTCAAAGGAAAGAAAGGTAGGTGCTTATCTTGAAGGGACTGTTTGGGACTCATTACCGGCTGAGAATGAACATAATTCCCAGCGTTGAAATAAAACAAGAGCTGTTTTAACTAAGCGTGCGCTTAATTACGGTCTCGGAAAGCCTTGGTCAGAACAGATACAGTGTTTCTGGTGTCTCTTTATGACACTTTTTATGAGCTTGCATAAAGACATCACCTTGGAAATATAGTGACAAACAACAACCCAAAAGAAGTGATCGTTAACTATCTCAAACTTACAACAGAAGGAGGCTGTTCTCCAAGGTCCAACATTGGCTCCAGCTAGCTGGCATGCAACCATGTAGGCCTGAAGACTTTGACACAGGGTATCTCCTGCTCCATTGGCCAAACACAATGTCATGCAGGCAAAATCTGAAGTAGTCCACAGGGCTAACCAATGGGTGACAGTCTTTAAAGGGACCTGTCTTGGATCGGATCATTCCGCAAGAACTTTCTGTTTCGTAGGGGGCAGTCTGGATAGCAGGGCAGGTAGGGCAGTTCTCCCCACAACCATCAGAGCATTGGCCGCCGTTCCCAGGAACTTTCCAGGAAGCACCGAATTCATCCATATTTTGAGTTATTTTTCCATCAGGCAGCATAAAATCATCATTCTGGTCACTATTGAAGTTGCCACCCAAGCCACACAGGTGCCCATGATACGTGCTGGAAACTGATACATGGACATATGAGGAAGCATCATAGAGGACTCGGAGAATAAAAGGTGACTGGACAATGATGTTGTTCCCTTCTTGTGTGATCCAAAGTTTTCCATCAACGGTGCTCATTGGCAATGTATAATACTCTCCATTCACCTGAATAAAGACATAGGATATAGTTTAGATGAGAGGTGTCCATACTTGGCAACTTTAAGTTCTATAGCTAGCTGAGGAATTCTGGGAGATGAAGTCCACAAGTCTTAAAGTAACCAAGGTTGGACATTCCTGGTTTAGATGAAGGATGTTACTTCTAGTCATACATGCTTAGTTGCAGGCATAACAAAAAGCTACCCACACTTGTGAAATATTTACATTTGTGTGCAACATCAGCATCTGTTATTCACTCACGCTAATGTTTAGGCACATACCATAGTCTTCCACTTTATTCCCCTTTCAAGGACAATGGAATATCCTTTCACTGTGATCATAACTTTTCTTGTAGATGCACGCCAGTGTTCAAGCTTCTCATTCTCCACCAACACTGAGAATTGCACTAATCGGGGATCCTTGCTACACACTTTGGCTAGGATGTAAGTGCAAGCACCATGGAAGTCAAAACTTCGTCCATCAAAGGAGATGTGATGAGGGTCGCCAGTAGCAGTAGTGGTTCCATATCCCAGAGGATGACAATCTTGGATCCCATGTTCCATCCTGCACACCTCATAAGCACTGCAAGAGAATGGGTGGCATTCAATAGCTCCGTTGTCTGTACAATGACACTTCTCCTGGCAAGAGGTGGTAGGGTAGAACTCCTCTCCCTTCTTGTGGTATCTGCCCTGGTGCGTACAGCCACACTCCGCAAGGGGAATACATTGATCTCCACTCAGAATGAATCCAGAGTCACAAAAACATCCTTCCACACAGGGAGTTTCACAGGTTTCTGGAGCTGAGAGATTCTGACAAGTGGCAGGGCACCCATTTCCACAGGATTCATAGTGGGAATTACGTGGGCAGGGAAGGCCTGGAAAGAAAGAATGGGGAAGAAAAACAATAGACCTTCCTTCTAACAGGGGTAGAACTCACCCTTCCTTCTAACAAGATTAGAACTCACAGTCTCCAGGGTTTCTAGTCTAGTGCCCTAGACTAGAATGATTATGTTGTTGTCTTTCCTCAAGTTGGTGAGTGCTTTGTTGGTGAGAACCTCATCGAAACATCATATGTGTGTGTGTGTGTGTGTGTGTGTGTGTGTATGTATGTATGTGTATGTATATATATATATATATATATATATATATATATATATATATATATATATATATGTAGGTCTTGGTGTATTGGTCTTGTCCCTGTAAGATTGAGAATAACTTGGCGATGTTTCGACGAGATCCCACTCGCCATCTTCAGGCTGGTGTCTTCGGCTTTGTGCTTGTGCCAGCAAAGCGTGATCTGAGCTGCCTTCTCTCTATAAATACTGGAGGGGAGGTGTGGTGTGCTGGCTCTGCTGTAAGCAGGTTGGTTGGCTGTGTTGTTGGCTGTGTTGTTGCTTCTTGATTGGTTGATGGAGTTGATGTTTGCTGATTGGTTGGTTTTTTTGTAAGAGCCTGTGTGGCGGAGGTAGTGGCTGTGTGTCCTTCAGCCTTTTGTGTTTTAGCTACCTGGGTAGTGGGCTGTGTGATGACCTTCTGAGTTTTATTGTTGTGACATCCTGGGTCTTGTGCTGTTATCTCCTGGTTGTTGTCTGTGTCTCAGGAGGTTGCAACACAGACAACGACCCAGGAGATAACAGCACAAGACCCAGGGTGTCACAACAATAAAACTCAGAAGGTCATCACACAGCCCACTACCCAGGTAGCTACAACACAAAAGGCTGAAGGACACACAGCCACTACCTCAGCCACACAGGCTTACGAAAAAGCCAACCAATCAGCAAACATCAACTCCATCAACCAATCAAGAAGCAACAACACAGCCAACAACACAGCCAACCAATCAGCAAACACCAATTCCATCAACCAATCAAGAAGCAACAACACAGCCAACAACACAGCCAACCAACCCGCTTACAGCAGAGCCAGCACACCACACCTCCCTCCAGTATTTATAGAGAGGTAGCTCAGATCACGCTTTGCTGGCACAAGCACAAAGCTGAAGACACCAGCCTGAAGATGGCGAGTGGGATCTCGTCGAAACATCGCCAAGGTATTCTCAATCTTACACGGGACAAGACCCGAATACACCAAGACCTACATACCTTTACCCGTGAAAATCTACGAAAACATATATATATATATATATATATATATATATATATATATATATATATATATATATTCTCTGCTATCAAAATGGGCTCACTACCAAGCTTGAAAGGCTATGAAAACCATAGTAATATTTGCTGAAATCATATTTTGGGGAAAGGTTTGTTAATATGCGATTGACGCCTACGAGGATTCTCTAATTTGGGAACACAATAATCAAAGAAAGGACAGAAGCAGTTTTTTTCTGCAAAAACACACGGCTGTGGCTAAAATACCTGAACACAGAGGTGGTATTCAGCCAGTTCTGACAGGTTCTGGAGAACCAGTAGTGGAAATTTTGAGTAGTTGGAGAACTGGCAAATACCATCTTTGACAGGCCCCGCTCCCATCTATTCTCTCCCTTCTGAGTCCCAGATGATTGGCTGGGTCTCCTTTTGTTGCCCTGCACAGGAGAATGGAGCTGCAAAGCAGGTTAGTGGGGTGGGGAGGGAATGGGGATTTTGCAATATATTCCCCTAGAGTGGGGTGGAAATGGGGATTTTACAGTATCCTTCCCCTGCCACACCCACCAAGCCACACCCACAGAACCGGTAGTAAAAAAAATTGAATACTACCACTGCCTGTACACAACACTTACTGCAGAAAGAAGCTGATCTCCACCGCTTAACTTGGATGCCCAGAGCTTGGCAGGCTGTCCCGTAGGCACTGATGGCACCACAGAGGGTGTCGTGATGGCCATTGTACACACAGGTGTCAAAGACACAATCATCAAAGTAGGACGTTGGATCAATCACTTTATGACATTGCCTGAATGCTCCATTCTTTTTTATCAGGATGCCACAGAACTGGTCTCTCTCGTAGATTTGCTTCTGCTCATCATCACAGACTGGACAGTTAGTAGTACATCCTGTGGAGCATCCCGGGACCTCCTTCACCTTCCAGCTGTTTGCAAATTGGATTTCATCCTCAACTTGTGTTCCATCTTTCGTAATAAAGTCATCACTGGGATCTTGATTGGCATTACCACAAAGGCCACAGAGTGCATTGGCGTAGGTTTTTGGAGCGATGACCCTGGCATAGCTGTACCAGTCAAAGCTGACATGCAGATCAAAGTCTGTCTTCATGAAGCCATGGACCCCACTGCTGTAGACCTTCAATTTATTTTCATAGGAGAAGGGTAGATCCATCAAGACTCCATTAACCTGGGATACAGGGAAGAACAAGGCGTCTTTTTCAGTGAATTTTCAGTTATTTTATCAGCACATTTAGGTAACCCTTTTCTTACAAGTTAAACTTTATAAAATTACTTGGGGGTGCTATAGGGCATGTTGGAGGTAGGGAGCTGCTTGTGCTATTTCTTAAGATGGTGTGATGATGCTAGAATTGAATGTTTCCTATCCCCTTTGTTAGAAACAGTTCCCAGCTAGTCTATGGGGAATTTTCAGGACCAAAATAATGAATTCTCAGGATTTTTTTTTTTAAAATGTAACTGCAATTGACATTTAGTGATCGGGCCATTGGAGAGATGTAGCTCTATATAGCAAAGGTGAAATATTATAGTGGTGTGCAACGAAGAAAGTGAAAAACAATGAAGAACAAGTTCAGGGAGATTAGGATGAATTAAAGACCTGGTAAGTAATAAATGAAGCAAAAGATTTTGAAAAGAGGAAAATATCTGCTGAGGGGGGAGGGGGGAAATGAAGGAAGGAATGGGAAGGAGGGAAGGAGGGAAGAAGAAAAAGAGGGAGGGGGAAGGAGGAGGGAGGAAGGAGGAAGGAAGGAAGGAAGGAAGGAAGGAAGGAAGGAGGAAGGCAAGGACGGAGGAGGAAGGAAGGAAGGAAGGGAAGGGAAGGGAAAAAGGGAAGGGAAAGGGGAGGATGGAAAGAAAGAGGGAGGAAGGAAGGAGGAAGGAAGGAAGGGAAGGAAGGGGAAGGAAAAAGGGAGGAAGGAAGGTGGAAGGAAGGAAGAAGGAAGGAAGGAAGGAGGGAGAAGGACGGGAAGGAAGGAAGGAAGGAAGGAAGGAAGGAAGAGGAAGGAAGGGGGGAGAGAAGAAAAGAGGAACGGATGGAGGAAGGGAATAGGAGGAAGGAAAAGGGACAGGAAAGGTGGAAGGAAGGAAGGAAGGAAGAAGGAAGGAATGAAGGAAGGAAGGAAGGAAGGAAGAAAAGGGAGGAAGGGGAGGAACGAGGAGGGAAGGAGGGGAGAAAGGAAAAGAAGGGAGGGAAGGAAGGAAGGGAGAAAGGAAGGGGAAGGAAGGAAGGAAGGAAGGAAGGAAGGAAGGAAGGAAGGAAGGAAGGAAGGAAGGAAGGAAGGAAGGAAGGAGGCAAGGAGGGGAGAGGAGAGGAAAGGAGGGGAGGGAAGCCTTTATTTTAAACATTAGCTAACCTCTGTCCTGGTGCTGCAATGAATTTGCAGTCTCAGATATCCGTAGCTGACTCATACAACACTCTACCACTAATAAGCCATACCCTTCCCTTTCTTTTAGCTTCCTCATCCTTTAGTATTTTTTTTGTACCTGAATTTTGCGTGGATGCTCTTGGCTCAGGCTGAAGGTCATATTGTACACTTCCAAAGTCACGACTTTGGTGAAGGACACGGCCTTATTACCTCGATTGTTGTTTTCAACAACGACTGAAAACGGAGTGAGACCGCTATCCTCAGAGCAGATCCCAGCCATCTGATAAACACAGCTACCTTGGAAGTCATATTTCCGCCCATCGAAGGTGGTATAGTGAGGGTCTCCAGTTCCAATGCAGGTGGTGTAAGCTGACCCTTTGCAGTGGTGCACACCGTTGACCGTGGTACATTTTTGATTGGCCTTACAACTGGCCTTCCAGCAGTTTACCGTCCCATGGCTGAGATCACACTTGCAGCGGGAAAGGCAGCTCTCATCTTCCCAGAATTCCTCTCCCAGTTCATACTGGATGCCATTGTAGAGGCAGCCACAGCTTTCAATAGGAACACATTGGCTGTCATGGAGGACGTAACCACTGCTACACTGGCACTTTGGCACGCAATTCAGTGTACAGAAAGAGGAGGCTGACGGCTCAGAGCAGGTATCTGGGCAAGCATTTCCACAGGCTTCGTAGTGGCTGTTCGCAGGGCAGATGTGAGCTGTTGGGAGAGTATGCAATATTGAGTTGTGATTAATAAACCACACATTTAAACCAGAGGTGGGTATTCAGCAGGTTCTGACCAGTTCTGGAGAACCATTGGCAGAAATTTTTAGTAGTTCAGAGAACTGGCAAATACCCTTCTGGTTGGTCCTGCCCCCATCTATTCTCTGCCTCCCAAGTCCCAGCTGATTGGCTGGGTCTTCTTTGGTTACCCTGCACAGGAGAACGGAGCTGGAAAGCAGGTTAGTGGGGTGGGGAGGGAGGAAGGGGATTTTGCAGTGTCCTTCCCCTGCCACGCCCAGCAAGCCACACTACGCCTACAAAGCCACGGCCACAGAACCACTATTAAATAATTTTGAACCCCTCTACTGATTTAAACCACAGAACAGCCCGGATGCTGAGAAACCACAGAACAGCCCGGATGCAAATGTTGTTTTCAAAGAGAGGGACAAGCCTAAGAGAGACATCAGAACAGAAGTGAAGTCATCCATGTCCTTAAAACCATTTTTATGAATATGGCCTACAGTTCAGCTGGCAAACTCTCCCAGGATAAAAACAAAATACAGGTAGCCCTTGACTTGTGACCCCAAATGAACCTAAAATTTTGTGTTGCTAAGCAGGACAGTGGTTAAGCGGAGTTTGCCCATTTTATGACCTTTCTTGCCACGGTTGCTAAGTGAATCACTGCAGTTGGTAAGTGGATCATTTGCCTTCCCCCATTGACTTAGCTTGCCAGAAGCCAGCTGGGAAGGTTACGGATGGTGATCACATGATCAGCGCAACTGTCATGAATATATGCCGGTTGCCAAGCATCCAAATTTTGATCACGTGGCCATGAGGATGCTGCAAGGGTCATAAGTGTGAAAAACGGTTTTAAGTCTCTTTTTTCAGTGCTGTTGTAACTTGGGTGTTTTTTTGGTCAAGTTTTTTTTATTTTATATCGCTTATACATATCAATGCATGAACAGTGTGATACCTGGGTGTCATACATTTTAGTACAAATAAATATAATATTATTACTCAAAGTTATTACATTTCATTTTCATTGTTTCATATTGTTTGAACCTGTAACACTGCTAGTGCTGTTGTGATTTTGAACAGTCACTAGAAAAAAGAGCAGTAGCACTTAGACTTATATGCTGCTTCACGGTGCTTTACAGCCCTCTCTAGGCAGTTTGCAAAGTCAGCCTTTGGCCACCAACAACCTGAGTCCTTGTTTGACCGACCTCGGAAGGATGGAAGGCTGAGTCAACCCACTAAGATCAAACTTCTGGCAGTCAGTAGAATTAACCTGCAATATTGCATTCTAACCACGGCACTATAGCTTCCTTCCTTCTCATTTTCCTTCCTTCCTTCCTTCCCTCCCTCCCTAGCAATCACACTTGGGCTTATATATCACTTCACAGTGCTTTACAGCTCTGTCTAAGTGGGTTACAGAATCAGCTTATTGCCCCCAACAATCTGGGTCCTCATTTTACCCACCTCGGAAGGATGGAAGGCTGAGTCAACCTGGTGAGATTCGAACTGTCAAATTGCTGGCAGCTGGCAAGCAGCAGAAGTAGCCTGCAGTACTGCATTCTAACCACTGCGCCACCACAGCTTACAAATGGTTGTAAGTCAAGGACTACCTGTATTCCTTTCCCCTGAGAGAGTCATTCGGTTTGCCAGATGAAACATAGTTCATATTTGTAAAGATGGCTGCGGAAGGCCTTAAGCCCCTTTGGATCTTGATTCCTCCCCTCCAAGCCTGAATCTGGATCTCCTCAGGAAGATTTTCAGAAAGCCCCAGTGTCCCAGCTCACAAGATGATGGGAACAGGGATCTTAGACTCGATTCCTTCCTCTCCCCCAAGATGAGGATCTATAACCGTCTACTACAAATACCATATTTCAAGTATTACAAAGTCCATCCTCTGTGGCCCTCGATGGGAAAGAGCTTGGCAGCTTGGGCAAACAGGCACTGACAGGGGAACAGTTAGATAAGGAACAGCACAGCCTTCAGCTGGATATTGGGTGGGGCAAGGGGCTCAGAGACTAGTTTCTATGGATGTAATGGAAATGGTGCCAGAGGTGGTATTCACCAGGTTCTGCCCAGCTCTGGAGAACCGGTAGTGGAAATTTTCAGTAGTTCAGAATACCACCTCTGACTGGCCCGCCCCATCTATTCTCTGCCTCCTGAATCCCAGCTGATGGGCTGGATTTCCTTTGTTGTCCTGCAGAGGAGACGGAGCTGGAAAGCAGGTTAGTGGGGTGCGGAGGGAATGGGGATTTTGCAGTAACCTTCCCTGCTATGCCCACCAAGCCACACCACCAAGCCACACCCACAGAACTGGTGGTAAAATTTTGAATCCCACCACTGTCTGTAACATTCACTTTTGTACAGATACCTTCCTCCATTCCATCTGTGTGGTGGTCAGTTGGCTCTTGATCACAGCCAGATGCCCTTTTCCATTCCTTAACAAGGATGCCCCATTTTTCACAGGCTGTGGCATAGGCCTTCACTGCTTGGCACAGCACACCAATCCTAACCCTTTGGTTTGCACACATTCGGTTGATGCAGTCGTTGATGTAGCTGACAGGGTCCACAGTGGAATGACACCCCCCAAGAAGATCGGTTGAAAGATGGCTAATAATTCCACAATATTTCCCACTTCCATAAAGCTCCTTCTGGCTGTCATCACAAGCCAAGCAGTTGCCTTGACAGGAATCTGAGCAAGAAGAATCTTGGTCATCGACTTTCCAGTTACTGGCCCAGGCCATGATGGAGGACACTTGTGTCCCATTGAGATCAACCATGTCATCCGTTGTTACCTCATTGAAGTTCCCACAGAGCCCACAGGTGGTTCCATAATAGCTGCTGGGGAGGGTCAGCGACATAGCCCAGTTGTTGTCAAAGGATATTTCAAATTCAAAATCAGTGTCAATGGTGAGATGTCCATTGATCTGGCTGATTTTGACTTTGCCATTTACTATTTCGGTGGGGATGTTGACCTCTAGACCATTGACCTAGAAAGAGAAAAGGAAAAGAAACAAGACCTAACCAATATTTCCTAACATCACTTGAATACGAGCCAGTAATGTGCTGCAGCTGCCAAAAATGCCAACACAGTCCTAGGCTGCCTTAATAGACAGAATCAAAAAAAAATTTAGAATGTGCCAAATTGGACAGATTAACGATGGAACTTAAAGATAAAGAGGAAACAGAATATTACTCAACATGGGGCGTATTGTACAAATGGTTAAATAACAGGTGCAGAGATTAGTAACTTAATAACAAAAGAAGATTAACAAAACAAATAAATACAGGTATATAGATATATGTAAGAATATATATTGTAAGCAATATCACTATTGGACTGTACATGACTATAGATTAAATGTATGGAGTGATAAATGCATAAAGTGTTATGGTACAACTATGAAAATTATAATTATGATGTACAATACTATGTACTTAAAAGAGACTACATTGTATGACTATGAGATGATGGTTATAATCAGGATGTATAATATAATGTATACCTAAAAAGGACTTGATATAGCCAGTACACTGACATTGCAAAACTGGAAATGTGATGTAGGAAAATGTACAATTAAAAAAAGGAATCAAAATCATGTGAAGTGTTAACTCCAGTTTATAATGCCTTGGTAAGGCCACACTTGATTACTGCATCCAGTTTAGGTCACCAAGATATAAAAAGATGTTGAGACTCAAGAAAGTGATATAAAAAGGATGTGGAGACTCTAGTCAGCGCAGAGAAGAGCAACAAAGATAATTAGGGGACAGAAGGCTAAAACATATCAAGAATTGTTGCAGGAATTGTATCCAGGGGTGGGATGCTACTGGTTCCTGCTGGCTCTATAGAACTGGTAGCTCTGAAGAGCAGCAGACACCGAACCGGTTCTGTGTTTGCTGCTGTTTGGCCCACCTGCCCACCTGGGCTCTTACCTGTCCTTTATATCCTGCTTTTTCAACCTCAGCTGCTTTGCGCAGCACAGCTGAGCTTGAAAAAGCAGGAAAAAAGTGGCTTTACAAATGCTGTGCACCTGCACACAGCACTTTTCAGCTGTCCAGGCGGCACAGCTGAAGGTTTTTTACACGTGCAAAGCACGCATGTGCGTGCAAAACATAGTCACCAAACCGGTAGCAACACCGGTTGAATCCCACCCCTGATTATATCTAGTTTCATAAAAAGAAGGACCAGGGAGACATGATAGCAGTGTTCGATGTTTGAGGGCTGCCACAAAGAGAGGGAGTGAAGCTATTCTCCAAAGCACCTGAGGGCAGGATAAGAAGAAGATTAGGATGGAAACTGTTAAGTTTGCATGAAGAGTCAGACGCGGAGTGCTTCAACTCAAGAGTTTATTAGTGACTTCAGCTCAGAACGGACCCCCTTTGGCTGGGCTGCGGCTGCTACTTATAGCCAGCAGCCGCGTTGCCAGCCAATCAGAGTGCAGGTTTTCCCGCACTTTTTAAACCAATCATTTCTAACATTTTACAAGAACAGTTCAAACTAAACCAATGACTTCAAAACTCATACATAACACCCCTCCCCACTAGGTTCAGCCCATACTCAAACCCCAACCTATCTAATGTATTCTTTTAAATAGGTGGGGCTCTTACGCACGCTGAGACTCACGTGGTTCAGATGTTTTAAGGTTCTCACCTTGTGAGAGAGGAAATGTGTCTGCTGACATTTCCTTACTTGGACTTTAGTGATGGTAGAACCTGTTTGGTTCTACAACCTGGTCCCAAACCCAAACACCCAAATCAGGTAGTGATGTGCAATCTTCCATTTGTGAAAATGGTTGTTGTGACAGGTTTTGGGATGGTTCCTGTCGTGTTAGCTCGTTACACATGGGGTTGATTCTGCTTGCTGATTACTCCTCATAATCCTCCCTTCCCCTAGAAGAGGCAGTAGGTATGGGAACCAGAGAGGACCAAAGGTGATGCTCCTGAGGCAATCTAGATCTTAACTGATCAATGTGCCTGCTCCAGAGGACACCATCCTCTGTTTGTACCCTGTAAGACCTGGGGCCTGTGATTTGGGTTATTTCAGCAGGAATCCATAATGTTTCACCCATAAGGTTCTTAGCATAAACAGAATCACCCACAGTGAATGTGCCAATTTTGCTAGTGGAATCTAGTGGTGCGTTGGTGCGGAGGATGGCGGTCAAGGGGAGACCTGAGTTTCCTACCCATCAACAATTCAGCTGGGATTAAGTTAGTTGAGGGGTTGGGAGTGATATGCTGAACACTGAGAAGTTTTTCAACTCTTCAGTGATATCCCCACCCAATTGCTGAAGTTTTTCTTGGTAAATCTACCATACGCTCAGCCCGCCGCAGTCGAGGGATGCCCAGGGCTGTCAGGGCATGTCTGATACCCTGCTGTGCTAGATATGATTCAAAAGGTTGGATGTAAATTGAGGGCCATTGTCAGAAACAAGCACATCAGGTAACCCGTGAGTTACAAAGCTTTTTAAGCTGTTTGATGACAGCTTCAGTTGTGGTGGATGCCATAGGGATAACCTCTAGCCATTTGGAATATGCATCTACTATAATAAGGAAAGTGTGCCCTCTGGTAGGGCCAGCAAAATCAATGTGAATCCTGGACCATGGGCCCCTAGGACATTCCCATTCCTGTGTGGGGGTGAGAGGTGGGGCAGGCCTGACTACCTGACAGTTGGGACAAGATGCAACCCAGTTTTCAACCATTTTGTCAATACCTGGCCACCATACATAACTCCTGGCCAATCCCTTCATTCTGACAATCCCCTGATGACCCTCATGTAACATTTCCAAAACCTCTTTTTGTAGTTTTGCAGGAATAACCACCCTACCCCACAAAATACATCCTCTTAATACAGATAATTCAGTTTGCCTGGATTTAAAAGTTTGGGCAAGTTGAGGTAGATCTTGAAGTGGCCAACCTTCTTAATCCAGCCTATAACAGGAGCCAATAAAGTGTCTTTGGCAGTCTCTCTGGCAATTTCAGCAGCATGTACTGGAAGCTTGGCAACAGTTTCTAGAAAAAGGTGTGAGTCTCAGGAACAGGGTCCTCAATGTGTGAAGGAAGTGGGCAGCAACTCAAAGCATCTGCATGCCCAATGTCTTTACCAGGTCTGTGGATCAGTTTGTATGAATAAGCAGCAAGAAATTCAGTCCATCTCAGCATTCTTGGTGACAGGATCGTGGTGTTGGTTTGTCCCTGCCACAATGCCTAAAGAGGGTTTGTGATTCAGACAACAGTAAATGTTCTCCCATATAGATACTCATGGAATTTCTTGACAGCTGCTACAATAAAGCAATACGTAACTGAACGAAGTA
>CM019160.1:19328436-19442519 GCA_009733165.1 Naja naja
GCAATATTGAGTTGTGATTAATAAACCACACATTTAAACCAGAGGTGGGTATTCAGTAGGTTCTGACCAGTTCTGGAGAACCATTGGCAGAAATTTTTAGTAGTTCAGAGAACCGGCAAATACCACTTCTGGTTGGTCCTGCCCCCATCTATTCTCTGCCTCCCAAGTCCCAGCTGATTGGCTGGGTCTTCTTTGGTTGCCCTGCACAGGAGAACGGAGCTGGAAAGCAGGTTAGTGGGGTGGGGAGGGGAGGGAAGGGGATTTTGCAGTGTCCTTCCCCTGCCACGCCCAGCAAGCCACACTGCGCCTACAAAGCCACGGCCACAGAACCACTATTAAATAATTTTGAACCCCTCTACTGATTTAAGCCACAGAACAGCCCGGATGCAGAGAAGCAATGCAAATGTTGTTTTCAAAGAGAGGGACAAGCCTAAGAGAGACATCAGAACAGAAGTGAAGTTATCCATGTCCTTAAAACCATTTTTATGAATATGGCCTACAGTTCAGCTGGCAAACTCTCCCAGGATAAAAACAAAATACAGGTAGTCCTTGACTTGTGACCCCAAATGAACCTAAAATTTTGTGTTGCTAAGCAGGACAGTGGTTAAGCAGAGTTTGCCCATTTTATGACCTTTCTTGCCACGGTTGCTAAGTGAATCACTGCAGTTGGTAAGTGGATCATTTGCCTTCCCCCATTGACTTAGCTTGCCAGAAGCCAGCTGGGAAGGTTACGAATGGTGATCACATGATCAGCGCAACCGTCATGAATATATGCCGGTTGCCAAGCATCCAAATTTTGATCACGTGGCCATGAGGATGCTGCAAGGGTCATAAGTGTGAAAACGGTTTTAAGTCTCTTTTTCAGTGCTGTTGTAACTTGGGTGTTTTTTTGGTCAAGTTTTTTTATTTTATATCGCTTATACATATCAATGCGTGAACAGTGTGATACCTGGGTGTCATACATTTTAGTACAAATAAATATAATATTATTACTCAAAGTTATTACATTTCATTTTCATTGTTTCATATTGTTTGAACCTGTAACACTGCTAGTGCTGTTGTGATTTTGAACAGTCGCTAGAAAAAAGAGCAGTAGCACTTAGACTTATATACTGCTTCACAGTGCTTTACAGCCCTCTCTAAGCAGTTTGCAAAGTCAGCCTTTGGCCACCAACAACCTGAGTCCTTGTTTTACTGACCTCGGAAGGATGGAAGGCTGAGTCAACCCACTAAGATCAAACTTCTGGCAGTCAGTAGAATTAACCTGCAATACTGCATTCTAACCACGGCACTATAGCTTCCTTCCTTCTCATTTTCCTTCCTTCCTTCCCTCCCTCCCTAGCAATCACACTTGGGCTTATATATCACTTCACAGTGCTTTACAGCTCTGTCTAAGTGGGTTACAGAATCAGCTTATTGCCCCCAACAATCTGGGTCCTCATTTTACCCACCTCGGAAGGATGGAAGGCTGAGTCAACCTGGTGAGATTTGAACTGTCAAATTGCTGGCAGCTGCCAAGCAGCAGAAGTAGCCTGCAGTACTGCATTCTAACCACTCACCACAGCTTACAAATGGTTGTAAGTCAAGGACTACCTGTATTCCTTTCCCCTGAGAGAGTCATTCGGTTTGCCAGATGAAACATAGTTCATATTTGTATGGCTGGAAGGCCTTAAGCCCCTTTGGATCTTGATTCCTCCCTCCAAGCCTGAATCTGGATCTCCTCAGGAAGATTTTCAGAAAGCCCCAGTGTCCCAGCTCACAAGATGATGGGAACAGGGATCTAGACTCGATTCCTTCCTCTCCCCAAGATGAGGATCTATAACCGATCTACTACAAATACCATATTTCAAGTATTACAAAGTCCATCCTCTGTGGCCCTCGATGGGAAAGAGCTTGGCAGCTTGGGCAAACAGGCACTGACAGGGGAACAGTTAGATAAGGAACAGCACAGCCTTCAGCTGGATATTGGGTGGGGCAAGGGGCTCAGAGACTAGTTTCTATGGATGTAATGGAAATGGTGCCAGAGGTGGTATTCACCAGGTTCTGCCCAGCTCTGGAGAACCGGTAGTGGAAATTTTCAGTAGTTCAGAATACCACCTCTGACTGGCCCCGCCCCCATCTATTCTCTGCCTCCTGAATCCCAGCTGATGGGCTGGATTTCCTTTTGTTGTCCTGCAGAGGAGAACGGAGCTGGAAAGCAGGTTAGTGGGGTGCGGAGGGAATGGGGATTTTGCAGTAACCTTCCCCTGCTATGCCCACCAAGCCACACCCACCAAGCCACACCCACAGAACTGGTGGTAAAAATTTTTGAATCCCACCACTGTCTGTAACATTCACTTTTGTACAGATACCTTCCTCCATTCCATCTGTGTGGTGGTCAGTTGGCTCTTGATCACAGCCAGATGCCCTTTTCCATTCCTTAACAAGGATGCCCCATTTTTCACAGGCTGTGGCATAGGCCTTCACTGCTTGGCACAGCACACCAATCCTAACCCTTTGGTTTGCACACATTCGGTTGATGCAGTCGTTGATGTAGCTGACAGGGTCCACAGTGGAATGACACCCCCCAAGAAGATCGGTTGAAAGATGGCTAATAATTCCACAATATTTCCCACTTCCATAAAGCTCCTTCTGGCTGTCATCACAAGCCAAGCAGTTGCCTTGACAGGAATCTGAGCAAGAAGAATCTTGGTCATCGACTTTCCAGTTACTGGCCCAGGCCATGATGGAGGACACTTGTGTCCCATTGAGATCAACCATGTCATCCGTTGTTACCTCATTGAAGTTCCCACAGAGCCCACAGGTGGTTCCATAATAGCTGCTGGGGAGGGTCAGCGACATAGCCCAGTTGTTGTCAAAGGATATTTCAAATTCAAAATCAGTGTCAATGGTGAGATGTCCATTGATCTGGCTGATTTTGACTTTGCCATTTACTATTTCGTGGGGATGTTGACCTCTAGACCATTGACCTAGAAGAGAAAGGAAAAGAAACAAGACCTAACCAATATTTCCTAACATCACTTGAATACGAGCCAGTAATGTGCTGCAGCTGCCAAAAATGCCAACACAGTCCTAGGCTGCCTTAATAGACAGAATCAAAAAAAATTTAGAATGTGCCAAATTGGACAGATTAACGATGGAACTTAAAGATAAAGAGGAAACAGAATATTACTCAACATGGGCGTATTGTACAAATGGTTAAATAACAGGTGCAGAGATTAGTAACTTAATAACAAAAGAAGATTAACAAAACAAATAAATACAGGTATATAGATATATGTAAGAATATATATTGTAAGCAATATCACTATTGGACTGTACATGACTATAGATTAAATGTATGGAGTGATAAATGCATAAAGTGTTATGGTACAACTATGAAAATTATAATTATGATGTACAATACTATGTACTTAAAAGAGACTACATTGTATGACTATGAGACTGATGGTTATAATCAGGATGTATAATATAATGTATACCTAAAAAGGACTTGATATAGCCAGTACACTGACATTGCAAAACTGGAAATGTGATGTAGGAAAATGTACAATTAAAAAAAGGAATCAAAATCACGTGAAGTGTTAACTCCAGTTTATAATGCCTTGGTAAGGCCACACTTGGATTACTGCATCCAGTTTAGGTCACCAAGATATAAAAAGATGTTGAGACTCAAGAAAGTGATATAAAAAGGATGTGGAGACTCTAGTCAGCGCAGAGAAGAGCAACAAAGATAATTAGGGGACAGAAGGCTAAAACATATCAAGAATTGTTGCAGGAATTGTATCCAGGGGTGGGATGCTACTGGTTCCTGCTGGCTCTATAGAACTGGTAGCTCTGAAGAGCAGCAGACACCAAACCAGTTCTGTGTTTGCTGCTGTTTGGCCCACCCGCCCACCTGGGCTCTTACCTGTCCTTTATATCCTGCTTTTTCAACCTCAGTTGCTTTGCGCAGCACAGCTGAGGTTGAAAAAGCAGGGAAAAAGTGGTTTTTACAAATGCTGTGCACCTGCACACAGCACTTTTCAGCTGTCCAGGCGGCACAGCTGAAGGTTTTTTACACGTGCACGCATGTGCAAAGCACGCGTGTGCGTGCAAAACATAGTCACCAAACCGGTAGTAACACCGGTTGAATCCCACCCCTGATTATATCTAGTTTCATAAAAAGAAGGACCAGGGGAGACATGATAGCAGTGTTCCGATATTTGAGGGCCTGCCACAAAGAAGAGGGAGTGAAGCTATTCTCCAAAGCACCTGAGGGCAGGATAAGAAGAAGATTAGGATGGAAACTGTTAAGTTTGCATGAAGAGTCAGACGCGGAGTGCTTCAGCTCAAGAGTTTATTTAGTGACTACAGCTCGAATGGACCCAACTTGGCTGGGCTGCGGCTGCTACTTATAGCCAGCAGCCGCAGTTGCCAGCCAATCAGAGTGCAGGGTTTTCCCGCACTTTTTAAACCAATCATTTCTAACATTTTACAAGAACAGTTCAAACTAAACCAATGACTTCAAACCTGCATACATAACACCCCTCCCCACTAGGTTCAGTCCATACTCAAACCCCAACCTATCTAATGTATTCTTTTAAATAGGTGGGGCTCTTACGTGTACGTTGAGACCTACATGGTTCAGATGTTTTAAGGTTCTCACTTTATCTGTTCTAAGTGTGCATTTTTCTTCTTTGACTTTTAACCCTGCTTTTTTGAATCTGGTTAAGACTTCTCTGAGTCTCTCGTGTAACTGAGTGTCATTTTCAGCAGAAATTAAAACGTCATCAAAATAGGGCACCACCCCTGGCAACCCTTGTAACATTCTTTCCATAAGGCTTTGGAAGATGCCTGGTGCCACGCTTACTCCAAATTGCAACCTTTTGCATTTGAAAGCACCTCTATGGGTCACAATGGTTTGGGCTTCTGCAGTGGCATCATCAACTGTTAATTGTTGATATGCCTGTGCCAGGTCCAACTTGGCAAAAACTGTGCCCTCCAAGAGAGTGTAATAAATGATGCACTACTGGAACTGGATATGCACTCTGTTGTAGTGCATGGTTCAATGTCCCCTTGTAGTCTCCGCAGATTCTCACAGACCCATCAGCCTTGACAGGTGTGACTATGGGTGTCTCCCACCTGGAGTGGTCAGTGGGCTCTAAAACCCCTTGGGCTATTAGTTTATCTAATTGTGCATCAATTTCTTCCTTTAAGGCAAATGGGACCCTTCTAGGCTTTAAACAGATTGGTTGTACCTTGGGATCTAGGTTAAAGGAGATAGGGGTCCCCAAGTACTTGTCTAATCTGTTGCTGAAGATCTCTGGAAACTCAGACTTCAAGGCCTCTTCCCATTCAGTGTTGCTCACGTGATTGATGCCAGTCACCTCTATGCCCAGTGGGTTGAACCACTCAAGTCCCAGCAAACTTGGGCGATCCTTGTCCACGATGGTCAGGGGCAAACGTTTGGTGTGGCCTTTAAACTGCACGTTGAATTCTCTTGTTCCAACTACTGGAATCTTGTTCCCTTGGTAGTCTTTAAGAGTCAGTGCTTGCTTCTTGAAGTGCTTCTTCTGGATGTTGGGAAGAAGACTGTGAATAGTGTCCCATGACACCATAGATAGGTATGAGCCTGAGTCCACTTCCATTTGGCAAGGCCTTCCTTCAATAAGTACCTTGACATGCACTTTTCTACTTCTTAAAGGTGATGAATGACCAATAGTTACTGTTTGATGAGTTTCATTTTTCCCATTTGCTTCTGTGCTGCTCCCCATTTTCTCACTGAGGTTGTTGGGCTTGAATTCTTTGTCTTTGCTAGTAGCAAACTTTCTTCTGTTGGGTGGAGTTCTGGATGATTTGCAGACTCTTGCTAAGTGTCCTCTTTAATCACAACGGAGGCAAATGGTGTCTAAAAACTTGCATTCAGTGCGGGGGTGGCTTCCCCCACAACCTCTGCAGTAAAAATCTTGCCTCTTTCTTCCCAGGTCTTTCTTTTTCCGCTCCATTCTGAGTCTATAAATTCCTTCCTCCACCTCACTACAGTCTGACTCAGAATCTATTTGCTCACAATGAGTTGTTGTGGACTTTTCCACATCAGGATGGCTTGTGGCCTTGTTAATTTTCTTCACGGCTGCTGCTGAGGACTTGGTAGCTTCTGCTGAAGAGGCCTCTTCTATTGCTTCCTTCAGCGTGATTCTTAGGTTTCATTAATAACTTGCTCTGTAACACCTTGTCTTTAAGGCCCAGAACAAATCGATCACGCATGGCCTCTTCTAAATTGTTAAATTTACATGCACCCCCAATGTCTCTTAAACTTGCCACAAAGTCATTAACGTTTTCGCTTTCCCCTTGATCCCGATGGTAAAACTCATGTCTCTTAATGAGGCACGATACTTGTGGCGCGTAATGGGCTCTTAACAGCTTTTCTAAGTCAGGCCAGTCCATTACCTTCATGTCTGCAGCTCCCGCCAATGCCTTCACCATCTTGATAACTGCTGGACCGCAGTGCGTGAGAAAGACCGCCCTCTTTCGCTTCTCGGAAATGTCGGCAAGATCGTTTCCCTCCAGATACATTTGGAAACGATCTGCATATGACTCCCAGTCTTCTGCCATCGGATCAAGGGGCTGGGGGAGTGTTCAGCGCAGCCATCTCGCTCTCTGTCTTCCGTGTCGTCTTCTCTTCAGGGAATCCCACCTTCGTCGCCAGTGTTAAGTTTGCATGAAGAGTCAGACGCGGAGTGCTTCAGCTCAAGAGTTTATTAGTGACTTCAGTTCAGAATGGACCCCCTTTGGCTGGGCTGCGGCTGCTACTTATAGCCAGCAGCCGCAGTTGCCAGCCAATCAGAGTGCAGGGTTTTCCCGCACTTTTTAAACCAATCATTTCTAACATTTTACAAGAACAGTTCAAACTAAACCAATGACTTCAAACCTGCATACATAACAGAAACTAATCAAGGAGAGAAGCAAGTTAGAGCTATTGGGAAATTTCCTGATAGTGAGAATGATTAATCAGTGGAACAACTTGCCTCCAGAAGTTGTGAATGCTCCAACACTGGAGGCTTTTAAGAAGAGGTTTGACAACCATTTGTCTGAAGTGGTGTTGGGTTTCCTGCCTAAGCAGTGGGTTGGGCTAGAAGACCTCCAAGGTCCCTTCCAACTCTGTTATTCTGTTATTATTCTGTTATTTCTGACCAACTATATGTCACTGCTTCCCATCTTTAAAAAGAGCACCAAAGCCCATGAGAGATGGGGATGGGATGCTGCTTCCTAATTTAAAAAGCAAAAAAAGATTTTATCTATGGTTTCATAGTGGCAACTGAAGGGCTCTATGTATCTGGTTGGAGGTGTCCCTTGAATCTTATTCAAATTAACCACAGATTATCAAATACAATAAAACCAAAGCATTTTATTCTTCAAGATTTTTAGAATGTGTCATGCCAAACTTTTTTAAATTCTCACTGCACTTCATTGTTGTCCCCTTGGAATGATAAATGAAACATCCCACAATGGATGGAAAAAGTGATGAAATTGGCAGAGATGGCTTTAATTAAAGAAAAGGGGTTTGTCCAGTTTTGTTTCCACTTGGAACCTGCTTCCAGACCTCATGCTCAAAACAGGGGTGGGGGAAGGAAACTTGGATTGTAGGTTTTGACAATAAGGTCAATTTTGTTATTACAGAAATGCCTAAGTGCTCACTAAATACGTAAAGCAAAAAGCTGAAATTGTAACTATATTTTGTGTTCATTGAACATAGAATGATAAGAGTTGGAAGGAACCTTAGAGGTCTTCTTAGTCCAAGCCCCCGCTGTAGCAGAAGACCCTATACCATTTCAGACAGATGGCTGTCCAGCCTTTTTTTGAAAGCCTTCAGTGAAGGAGCACCCACAACTTCTGAAGGCAAGTTATCCCATTGGTTGATGGCTCTCACCATTAGGAAATGTCTCCTTAGTTCTAGGTTGCTTCTTTCCTTGGTTAGTTTCCATCCATTGTTTCTTGTCTTGCCTTTTGGTGCTTTGGAAAATAGTTTGACCTCCTCATCTTTGTAGGAGCCCCTCAAATATTGGAATAGTGCTACTGCACTGGAAAAAAATGGAAGCTTTTTCTTCTTTTTCCTTTTCCTTTGTACTGGTCTCCTCTTCTTTACCTTTCCCTATTCCTTCATTAGCTTTGTTGCTATTTGCATTTTATCTATCTATCTATCTATCTATCTATCTATCTATCTATCCATCCATCCATCCATCCATCCATCCATCCATCCATCCATCTATCTATCTATCTATCTATCTATCTATCTATCTATCTATCTATCTATCTATCTATCTATTTAATACCACTCACACATCATCACAAAATCTCCAGAACCATAAAGGCTACAAACTTGAAATTTGGCATGTATCTTGGCTTCTAGGTGCTCACTAAGAAAGGATTTTTCCAAATGACCATCAGAGCATTAGTATTTTGTGTATTATTATTAACAGGCTCTTTATGCTAAGGAGTTCTACTCCCCCTCCCTACCTGAAAAGAAATCTCTTCCAAATGCAAAACACAAACAGAGGAGGGGGGTTTCAGTTTCAGTTTCAGTTTCACAGCGGCAACCAGCTTTAGTACAGAACAGTTGAGCTAAGCCATGGCCAGGCTCCTTGCTGTCTCCTTCTTGCTCACACAGCAAATGCTCTTTCGGTTTCCAAACAGCCCTCAACTCTCTCACACACTGACAGGACACTAGCTAGATGAATACCAATGGATGCTGATAGGCAGAGGCAGAATTTTTTCCCCTTATTTTCCTCCCCCAAAACTAAGCCCCACCACATAGTTTTGTAGTGAAGCATGGGTATTGAGCTAGTATTAGAATCAACTTTTAAAAGTAATAAGGAATGAAACAGAAGCAGACCAATCAGCTGCAGTTCCTACCATTATTCGGGCATCTTCTTCCTTGTCAATAGTAATATTATGACCATACACTTCAATACGGATTTGCTGGAGCTTGAAAACACCCTGAATGTCCATCTTGCTGTTCTTCTCTTCAACTTTGAAAGGGACAAGTTTTGGGTCGCTGCCGCAATACTGTGCAATGCTATATGTGCAAGAGTCTTTAAAATCCACAAAGAGACCATCAAAAGTCTGGAAATACTTGGCTGTGGTGCCCACACAGGTCCCTGTGTACTTGTGGATGCAAGTTGCTTGACCCTGTAGTATTTTGCACACTTCTTTGGTCCTGCATTTGAGCATCCTGCAGGGATCTGAGAGAGGGAAAATAGAACCCAGCAATATATTACACTGTTGATTAACTCAGAAGATTCACCGCTCCAAGCATTTAGATCTTAGGATAAATTAATTTATGTTAATGGGGTAAATTTCCTATTACCTCCTCTTTCTGCCCATTGAAACTCATCTTTGAGACTTTGAATAACATGAATGTAGCACTACTGCAAAAGAGGACATGATACAATGTCCTACCAGTCAATGACTACGTCAGCTTCAACCACAACAATACAAGAGCACACAACGAATACAAACTCAGTGTAAACCGCTTCAAACTCGATTGCAGAAAGTACGACTTCAGCAACAGAGTGGTCAATGCCTGGAATGCACTACCTGTTGTTACATCCTCTAACCCCCACTCCTTTAACCTCAAACTAACCACTATTGACCTCACCCCATTCCTAAGCGGTCTGTAAGGGGCGTGCATAAGTGCACCATCGTGCCTCCTGTCCCTGTCCTATTGTCCCCATTTATTCGTACCTATTTCCTGTATTCTTACTCATGATTATGCTTATACCTATTATCTTGTAAGCGATTGACACATAAAATAAAATGAATAAAATAAATGTCGATTTTGGACCTTGAAATATGTCGATCTAATGAAGTTTGCATGAAAAGTATTTCTTGTTTCAACTATCCCCTAAAAATCCCTCCATGCATTTCCCCTATGTTTGTATTTATTGTGGACCTTCAGAGAGAGCCATTGGGAGTGAAAATTACATCCAAATTGTCATGTGTGAAAACAGCTTTGGGATTCCACAGCAATAATTTCTGGGGAGGTTGGATGCAGAGGTGGTATTCAGCAGGTTCTGACCAGTTCTGCAAAACCGGCAGTGGAAATTTTGAGTAGTTCAGAGAACCAGCAAATACCACCTCTGACTGGCCCCACCCCCATCTATTCTCTGCCTCCCAAGTCCCAGCTGATTGGCTGGGTCTTCTTTGGTTGCCCTGCACAGGAGAATGGAGCTGGAAAGCAGGTTAGTGGGGTGGGGAGGGGTGGATTTTGCAGTATCCTTCCCCTGCCACGCCCACCAAGCTACACCCACCAAGCAATGCCATGCCCACCAAGCCACCCCACAGAACCAGTAGTAAAAAAATTTGAATCCCACCACTAGTTGGATGGATTAAATCAAATGTTTCCCCAACTTTATCTTCTTTTTTTCAACAATGGCCAACTTCTTAGAAGCCTGCAGAAACAGTACAAAGTTGATAGACCCATCCCTGGTACATAGTCAATATTATTATTGCACTGCATAATAGTGCATCACGCTGATGCAACATATGTCAAGTTGATTAAAAAGCTTTCCACATATAGGATTAATAATAAGAATGAGGTCCAATGTATCTGGAAGCTGTCAGGTTAGGCAAAAGTCAGTTAAAGAAAGAAAGAAAACATCTACTTTAAAACACTGTATTGAATCTGATTACTGAATTAATTCATTTCCCATGTCTGCAGAATGCTTTAAAACTGTCAACTCATAAAATATTTCTATGGTCTTTTTAGAGTTGCTAAAAGAAAGGGAGGGGGAAAGGGGTTTGAAAGAGCGGTGCAGCAGCTTGGAAATCGAAACTGCATTCCATAAATAGTTTTCAAAGATAATAACTAGGTGACTGAAGTTTCTGCCACACAAAATTCTAACAGGACAGCATGATTGATGACTCTTGTCTATGGATGTGTCTCATTGGAGAATATGAATTACGGGTCAAGGGAGACAATGAATGATGTGTCTCAGAATCGGCTACACCCAGGCAGTGCTGGACATGTTAACTCCCAATAGTTTTGGAAGTTTGGCTCGAGACTCATGATTTAATTGGGGTAACTGCCGGAATCCTGACCAAAACATAGACCCACGAAATGGATCGGATTCATGTAATAAAAATTCTAAGCCACAAGAAACCCACCACCACCAAATTGCATATTAATCAAACTTAGTGTGTTGTCCAAAAGCACCTGTTAGGGCTTTTTGTTCACCTGGCTAAGCATATTGTGTGAACACAGTCAAGGTTATGAAGAAAGGAAGAAGCAATTTCCTCTTACCATTTGCACAGACAGCGGGAGAACCACAAGCCTTTCCATTTGCAATCCCGACACTCAACAGTCCAAAAGGGGAGCTGGGATGTTCTATTCTGTGGATGGTATTTTGCATATGGCCTAAGCTGTGAGAAGTCCAAGAGTAATCGGTGCCAGAAACAACATGCCATTGCAGAGTATACAACGGCCTGCCGTCCACAGTGATCCCGGAAATTTCTGAAGATTTGGCAATGATCAAGGCATAGTTCTCAAACCGGTCACTGCTGTAGATGTTATAGGCCAGGCAGTAGCTGGAGATATCAGGTATTGCCATGAAGAATGGATCGTATTTCAGATTCCCAAAGGTGCCACCGTCGCTGAAAAACATAACTTGGATGCCAGAACTAGCTGAGATGGACATAGCTGTTTTGCCTTGAATGCCATAAAATGCTACTCGGGCAGCCTGCAAAGTCTTGGTATTCTTGATTTGTCCATTCTGGACATCGACACGAGTGTCTTGGGAAACAGAAACATACACTATGTCATACTCTGTATTAAAAGGTAAAGAGGGGACAATGAACTTCGTGCCCCAGCTGGTAACGGGCAAAAGCTGCTCGAGGACATGATCACAATGGATTTGCCTGGAGACGCATGTATGTCCACTGTAGACAGCCACCGGTTTCTGGGAGACTATCTTAGTACCAGAGAGGTCTACTTGGCCTTGGAACTGAGCAGCCTGATAAGGTTGAAGTGAGATGGTCAGCTTGCTTCCTCGTAAGTAGGATTTCCCTTGGAAAGTCACAGGGCCTTTCAGGTAGACATCAATTGATGTGGGTTCTGCCCAGCTTATGATGGCAAATTCTCGGTAGCGGTCGGTACCCACATTTGGGGTCATGACATAGTATTCAGTACCCAAGCTTTCCATGGGATAGACAATAGTGCTGCCGGCGGAGTGTGGTTTGTAGGAAAGGGAAACAATGGAAATATCATTGTCAGCCCGGATGGTGAGTGTATTGTCAAAAATGTTGCTTCCAACCATCTCAACCTCTGCTGGGATTTTCACCGAGAGTGTTTCTCCAGGGTTTGCGTTGACCGTTACCCTCAGTGCAGGTTGTTTTATGAAGATAGTAACAGATGTGGACTGAATGGAACCTGTGATGAGAAGCTTAAATTCTCCCTTGAACCTTTGGGGGAAACCATTTTGCATGAATGCAGTGAGAAACTCTTTTCCTAATGGGCTTGAAGAAACTGGGATCATGGGGAGGACATTTAACATGATCCAGCCAGGCCAACTCAAAATTCCTAAGCAGGGAACAAAAAGATTTAAATGTTATGGCATTTACAAATGATCTCAAAACAAGTATGCTTGTATGTTCTCTGGAAGTACAGAAAATGTGTTGGCCATTTGTTGAAGTAAGGTCAAGAAAGGAGTTCTCAAAAAGGAGAGGAATCCAGTGACAATCATTGTACAACTTGAACCTGGTCAACTTGCGGACCACTCGGAGGCTTCAACTGGTGTAGAATGCGGCTGCGCGGGTTGTGATGGGAGTGTCCCGATACTCCCATGTTACACCCTTCCTGCGGGAACTGCATTGGTTGCTGGTTGCACTCCGGGTGAGATTCAAGGTGCTGGTACTTACCTATAAAGCCCTACATGGCTTAGATCCAGGGTATTTGCGGGAGCATCTCCTGCCAGCAACATCTGCCCATTGCCCTGTGCGCTCCCACAGACAGGGCCTCCTTGTGGTGCCATCAGCTAGACAGTGTCGGCTGGCGACCCCCAGGGATAGGGCCTTCTCGGTGGGAGCACCCACCCTGTGGAATCAGTTACCTCTGGAGCTTCAGTTGGCCCCTGACCTTCATTCCTTCCACCGTGACCTGAAGATGTGGTTTTTCCAGCAGGCCGGCCTGGATTGAGGGGTGGGTTTTTTATGGGTTTTCTCTGTAGTTTCGTTGGGGTTTTAGATATTTGTTTGGGTTCTCTATTTAATATCTTTTAATAATTTTAAATTTTGTATTCTGTGTTTTTATTGTTGTGAGGTGCCCTGAGTCCTTCGGGAGATAGGGCGGCATACAAATCCAAACAAATAAATAAATAAACATGATATGTCTATCCCTATAACTGTAATGGTATGTGGGAAAGACCTTGGTCAAAGATCTTCTGCCCAGGGAACACTCAGATAAGAAACAGCATAGCCCACAACTGAATAATGGGTAGGGCAAGAGGCTCTGAAGAGACCCTCTCTAGTTCCTTGGATGATAAAGGAGGGGGGAGAATAATTGTACTTTTACACTTGCAAGATTGATGTCAGCCTCACAAGGTAAATCAGTTAGGAATTACAACCAGATGGGCTACTTCTACTTAATTGTAGTGCTATGTTGACAAATCTTGCAAGACTAAAAGCATAATTCCCCCCACCCCGTATCCTTTATTGCCCAAGAAACCACGGAGTCTCTATTGAGCTTTTTACTCTGGCCACTATCCAGCTGCAAGCTACACAGTCTGTTATTTGACAATACCCCAGGCAATGTCTCTTGGCTCAGTCTCTAAAAGGTTTTCCCCATATACCATTACAATAACATGAAGTACAATGACAGCAAGACCATCTTTAAAATAGTTTGTGCGTTATGAGCTAAAGGAGCCTGTGATGTATGTACAGAGTCCCTGTCAATTTTTTCTTTTAAACTATTAGTCCTCTTGCCCTTGTTTATGTTTGCTCCTCTTGTCTATCACTTCTCTTTTCTACTAAGATTGTGTCATTTTATTCAAAGTTTGGGCAAGGGCTACTTCCCCACACAGTATATTTCTCTAGATTGAAGACAGCATATTGAAAAGTTCCAAAGATTTCTTGAGTTGTGCAACATTTATCTGGCTAGAATTCTGTAAAGCTACGGGCCAGGAATCTTGTGTCTTCTGCCAAACGTCGAAGGATATCTTGTATTCACATCAGCACAGAATGTGAAGACTTGCCTCTTGTGCAACTACATTCCCACTTGTCCCATTTACAAAAGAGAACAAAGGGCACCAGGGATGGTATGGAGTACTCACCAAAAAACATACCCAGCTTGTTCCAGAGGTTGATTATCTCCATGATTGACTTCCTATTAACCGAAGCTGCAAAATAAATTTTAAGATGAGCTTTGTCCTGCATTCTGTTGGAAGTTCTGTCTTTCCAACATCTGGCTGTTGAAAGGCATTCAGAGTTTCTATTTGTGTGTGTATAGGTACCTTCAAGTCAGTGGTGGGATTTAAATTTTTTTTACTACTGGTTCTGTGAGCGTGGCTTGGTGGACGTGGCTTGGTGGGCAAGGGAAGGATACTGCAAAATCCCCATTCCCTCCCCACCCCATTGACCTGCTTTCCAGCTCCATTCTCCTGTGCAGGGCAACAAAAGAAGACCCAGCTGATCAGCTGGGACTCAATGTGAGGCAGAGAATAGATGGGGGCAGGGCCAGGCAGAGGTGGTATTTGCCGGTTCTCCGAACTACTCAAAATTTCCACTACTGGTTCTCTAGAACTGGTCAGAACCTGCTAAATACCACCTCTGCTTCAAGTTATTCTTGGCTTCTGGCAACTTCCATGACAAGTCCTTACATTTTCTTGGCAAGATTTCAGACGTGGTTTGCCATTGTTTGATTCCTAGGCCTGAGAGAGAATAACTGGTCCCAGCTCACCCAACTGGCTTTGTGCCCAAGGCAGGACTAGAACTCACATCTCCCAGTTTCTAACCTGATGCTTCAACCACTACACCAAACGTGGCTTTCCATGTTATTATAGCACATTAACTTCAAATGTGTTTGCGAACAAAGGGAGGCTCAATTCAGCAGTAATCGCTATGATTCAGTAAAAGTTATTCTTCACTCACATGAAGTTCAACCTAAATAAGACCAACTAAAATTTCCCATATGGATAAGATAAATGCTACTGAAGCTCCCTACAACTTGAGGAACATTTTATTTATTTTTGAGTGTATACTGGAGAGCTACAAAATTCACATCATCCATAATCTCATTTTTGTTGTTGTTTAACAAATAGAATAGTTTTGGGCTATTAGAGATGGCTCGTCTCTCTCAAATCGTTTATCAGAAATAACAAAAACAGGGCTAATTATATTTTAATATCTTCTGTAAATGTCTTGTGTATGTATTTTAATATAAATATAGCCTAAAGAGCCAGTTTGGTCTGGTGATTAAAACACCAGTATAGAAACTGGGAGACTGGAAGTTCTGATCCCGTCTTAGGCATGAAAGCTGACTTTGGGCCAATCACTAGGAGACTGTGAGTTCTAGTTCTGCTTTAGGCATAAAAGCTGGCTGGGTGACCTTAGCAATAGCAATGGCACTAGCACTTAGACTTATAAGCAATAGCACTTAGACTTAGTGCTTTACAGCCCTCTCTAAGCAGTTTTATAGAGTCAGCATATTGCCCCCAACAATCTGGGTCTTCATTTTATCCACCTCGGAAGGATAGAAAGCTGAATCAACCTTGAGCCTGGTGGGATTTGAACTGACAAATTTAAGGCAGCCAATAGTCAGAAGTAGCCTGCAGTACTGCACTCTAATCACTATGCCACTGAGGCTCCTCACTCAACCCACTTAGGCCAGTCCCTGACTCATTTCCCAGGGTTGTTGTTGGGAAAATAGGAGGAGGAAGCAGTATTAGGTATGTTTGCTGGTCTGAGTTGTTAAAGGCAGGATAAGACCCATGGTGCCTCAGTGGTTAGAGTGCAGTACTGCAGACTCCTTCTGCTGACTGCCGGCTACCTGCAATTTGGCAGTTCGATTCTCACCAGGCTCAAGGTTGACTCAGCCTTCCATCCTTCCAAGGTGGGTAAAATGAGGACCCAGATTGTTGGGGGCAAAAGGCTGACTCTATAAAACCTCTTAGAAACGGCTGTAGAGCTGTGTAAAGTGGTATATAAGTCTAAGTGCTATTGCTATATTAATAAAATATTAAAGGCAGGATATAAATACAATGAACATCTTGTTCTAAATTATTTTTGAGTACATTTTAACTGTAAAAGATAAGTGGGATACAAGTGTTGTGAGCAAATAAAGAGGTCGGTCCTCTCCCCTCTTTTATTTAACATCTACATGAAGCCGCTGGGTGAGCGCAGAATCTGGGGGTCCTCCTGGATGTACGGCTCCGGTTGGAGGAGCAGGTGGGGGCCGTTGCCAGCGGGCCCTTTGCCCAGCTCCCCCTTGTTCGTCAGTTTCACCCATTTCTGGACCCAGATGCCCTGCGCACAGTCACTCACACCCTTGTTACCTCTAGACTCGACTACTGCAACACTCTCTATTTAGGACTGCCCTTGCATACCATCTGGAGACTGCAGCTGGTGCAGAATGCAGCGGCGCGGGTGGTGATGAGAGTTTCCCGATTGTCCCATATTACCCCCCTCCCTCCTGCGCGGCCTGCATTGGTTGCCGGTTGCACTCCAGGTGAGATTCAAGGTTCTGGTTTTAACATACAAAGTCCTTCACGACATGGGTCCTCAATATTTAAGGGAGCGACTCCTGCCGATATCGAGTGCCAACTGCCCTGTGCGAGCTCATAGGCAAGGACTCCTCGGGGTCCCGTCGGCAAGCCAATGTCAGCTGGCGGTCCCCCGGCGACGAGCCTATTCTGTCGCAGCCCCTTACCTCTGGAACCAACTGCCCCTGGGGCTCCGCCTGGTCCCTGACCTCCGCACCTTCCGCCATGATTTGAAGACCTGGTTGTTTGACCAATCCGGGCTGTGACCCCTCCCTGGGGGGGATGGGGTTTTTATAATATTTTAATTAGAGTAATTTTAGTTTTTGTAATTTTTTGGCTTGCGAATTGGTTTAATTTCTTTTTAATTATTTATTGTTGCTGTTTTTAGTTGTGAGCCGCCCCGAGTCTTCGGAGATGGGGTGGCATATAAGTCCATAAATTTAAATAAATAAGAAATAAATACATGTTAAAGGGGGAGGGGTAGCCACCATGATGGCTTCTCTCCCCCTTCCTTCCTTCCTTCTTCCCCTCTAAGCCCCACTGCAGATGCTTCTGCCAGGCAGAATTTCAGTATATTGAAATTAGGGTCCCACAGCTGTTTTTAAAAAATGAGCTCATTTTCATCCATAATTGAAGAGCTAAAATAGGAAAGAAGGAAATTGTGTGATCTCAAATGCCTTTGGGCTCATAATTAAGACTCTGCCAAAAGGAATTTTTTCCTTGCTAGTCAGAAGCCTGTGCTTTAAGAGGAAGCGAGAAGGAAGAAAAAGAAAGAAAACAGAAAAATAAATCTAACCAGCAAATCTTTCCCAGACCTACCTTGAAATTAAACAAGATAGGCACTTGTTGAATTTCTGCCTGTTCATACAACTGTTACCCTCTTTTTGTGTCAGTGAGCAAAAATGACAACCCAGAATTATCAGATGCACATCTTGAATTTTAATGTTGTGTTATTAAATAAAGAACAGGATGGGTTACATACCCTGCAAATATGACTCCCTACTAGTTTTGCCTTGCCACTGACTATCCCATAACTCACAATGAACAAAAGCTACCCATCTATCCAAACTAGCCATCAACACACTAATTAGCAACCCAAACTCCACACAACCAGGAGCCACATAAACACAATGCATAGAACAGCCGGTGGACATATTCTGGAGAAAGAGAAGTTTCCTGATGATGGACTCCAGCAAAGTCTGAAAGCTTGGAAGAATAAACCTTTGGTCCTGGTGACTGACTCAGACTGGCTCTTGCAACATTTGCCTTCATTCACAAAAACTATAGTTTCTGAAATTCCTGAGCATGATTTAGTAAAAGATAATACAAATCTTCTTACCTTCTGTTCCATTGACTTTTGTGACTAGAAGATGATGGTCCTACTGTAATTCTGAGCTTCCTTCCTTTTACTTCTCTTGATATAGGAATTAATAGCAATTCCCAGAATACTCTCTGGGGAAGATTTAAATAAGATTCGGACATAAATATATCAACCAACCCTTGAGAGACAATATTCTTAGGCTGTGGATATGATTGGTTGTGAAATGTTTGACCAGCGGGACATCAGCAGTGACTAATAGGAAAACATGCTAGCCTGTTTAAATTGGCCTTTCACTTACTCAGAATTTACAACCCACCATGGCTAACCCTTGAAGAGAGTGTTGCAACTGAAGAGGGGTTATGTATGAAGTGTCAGAGACCGAATTTGGCAAACCCAGTGTAATGATCACGCTGCCAACTATTTTTTTGCATTTGTAAGGCTAAGAGCTACATCTCAACCTCTTAATTTTCATTCTAGCAGAACAAACTTTCCTGTGGGGTAGATGCCAAGTTCAACAAGGCACAATAGCCAATTTTGTGTATCTGCGTAAAAGAAGATTCAGGAATTCCATGGACTATGCCCAGCTGTGGACTCTTTAAACCAACATTGGTCATTACTACTAACCAACAGCCAACATTTGCTTATTATTGTTTGTAAGAGGGAAACAGGTGGAAGAAACAGTGACTAACAAGTTACTGGTGACAAACAAGCTGAGAAGAATTGTGAAAATAAAAGAGAGATTATGAACAAATACAAAAAGTGTTGGGATTCTTACCACCAAATCACCAAATCACCTAGAATGATGGGGAGATGATGATCCATGGTCTACATGTGATCTCTGTTATGTATGCAGGTTTGAAATCAGTGGTTTAGTTTGAATTGTTCTTGAAAAGTGTTGGGAATGATTGGTTTAAAAGTGCGGGAAAACCCTGCACTCTGATTGGGTGTCAGCCGCGGCAGCCAATATATAGCTGCCTCGGCTAAGCCAAATTGGGTCCGTTCTGAGTTGAAGTCACAATAAACTTAAAGAGCTGAAGCACTCCGTGTCTGCCTCTCTATGCAAACATAACGCTGGTGACGAAGGTGGGATTCCCCTGAAGAGAAGGCAACGCGGAACAGAAGAAGAGCGAGATGGCTGCGCTGAACACCCCCCCAGCCCCGTTCGATCCGATGGCAGAAGACTGGGAGTCGTATGCAGATTGTTTCCAAATGTATCTGGAAGGAAATGATCTGGCCGACATTTCCGAGAAGCGGAAGAGGGCGGTCTTTCTTATGTACTGCGGTCTGGCAGTTTTCAAGATGGCGAAGGCATTAGCAGGAGCTGCAGACATGAAGGTAATGGACTGGCCTGATTTGGAAAGGCTGTTAAGAGCCCATTACGCGCCACAAGTATCGTGCCTCATTAAGAGACACGAGTTTTACCATCAGGATCAGAGGGATAACGAAAGCATAAATGATTTCGTGGCAAGTTTAAGAGACATTGGGGGTGCATGTGAATTCAACAGTTTAGAAGAGGCCATGCGCGATCGTTTCGTCCTAGGCCTTAAAGACAAGGTGTTACAGAGCAAGTTATTAATGAAACCTAAGATCACGCTGAAAGAAGCAATAGAAGAAGCCTCTTCAGCAGAAGCTGCCAAGTCCTCAGCAGCAGCCATGAGGAAGATGAACAGGGCCACAAGCCATCCTGATGGGGAAAAGTCCACTACGAATCATTGTGAGGAACTAGATTCTGAGTCGGATGGCAGTGAGGTGGAGGAAGGAATTTACAGTCTCAGAATGGAGCGGAAAAAGAAAGACCTGGGAAGAAAGAGGCAAGATTTCTACTGCAGAGGTTGTGGGGAAGCCACCCCGCACTGAATGCAAGTTTCTAGACACCATTTGCCTCCATGTGAAAAAAAGAGGGCACCTAGCAAGAGTCTGCAAATCATCCAGAACTCCACCAAGCAGAAGAAAGTTTGCTGCAACCAAAGACAAAGAATTCAAGCCCAACAACCTCAGTGAGAAAATGAGGTGCAGCACAGAAGCAAATGGGAAGAATGAAACTCATCAAACAGTAACTATTGGTGGCTCAGGCTGTTAAATGCCTGCTCTTAAGATCCAGCTGTCTACAACTGCTGTAGGCTCGAATCCCACCAGGCTCAAGGTTGACTCAGCCTTCCATCCTCTCGGGGTAGGTAAATTGAGGACCCAAGATTGTTGGGGGCAATTAGCTGACCTTGTAAAAATGCCGCTTAGTAATAAGCAGGCATATACAATGGAATGAAGGCTATTGCTGAGCACACTGGGTTGTATCCCAAAAATTGTAAGCCGCCCTGAGTCTTTGGAGAAGGGCGGCATATAAATGTAATTAAAAATAAAAAATAAAATAAACTATTGGTCATTCTTCTCCTCTAAAAAACAGAAAAGTGCATGTCAAGGTACTTATTGAAGGAAGGCCTTGCCAAATGGAAGTGGACTCAGGCTCATACCTATCTATGGTGTCATGGGACACTATTCACAGACTACTTCCAAACATCCAGAAGAATCACTTCAAGAAGCAAGCATTGACTCTTAAAGACTACCAAGGGAACAAGATTCCAGTAGCTGGAACAAGAGAATTCAACGTGAAGTTCAAAGGCCACACCAAAGCGTTACCCCTGACCATCGAGACAAGGATCGCCCAAGTCTGCTGGGACTTGAATGGTTCAACCCACTGGGCATCGAGGTGACTGGCATCAATCACGTGAGCAACACTGAGTGGGAAGAGGCCTTGAAGTCTGAATTTCCAGAGGTCTTCAGCGATGGATTAGGCAAGTACTTGGGGACCCCTATCACCTTTAACCTAGATCCCAAGGTACAACCAATCCGTTTAAAACCCAGAAGGGTTCCATTTGCCTTAAAGGAAAAAATTGATGCACAATTAGATAAACTAATAGCTCAAGGGGTTTTAGAGCCCACTGACCACTCCAGGTGGGAGACACCCATAGTCACACCAGTCAAGGCTGATGGGTCTGTGAGAATCTGTGGAGACTACAAGGGGACATTGAACCATGCGCTACAACAGAGTGCATATCCAGTTCCAGTAGTGCATCATTTATTACATTCTCTTGGCGGGGGCACAGTTTTCGCCAAATTGGACCTGGCACAGGCATATCAACAGTTAACAGTTGATGATGCCACTGCAGAAGCCCAAACCATTGTAACCCATAGAGGTGCTTTCAAATGCAAAAGGTTGCAATTTGGAGTAAGCGTGGCACCAGGCATCTTCCAAAGCCTTATGGAAAGGATGCTTCAAGGGTTGCCAGGGGTGGTGCCCTATTTTGATGATGTTTTAATCTCTGCTGAAAATGACACTCAGTTACACGAGAGACTCAGAGAAGTCCTAACCAGATTCAAAAAAGCAGGATTAAAAGTCAAAGAAGAGAAATGCACACTTAGAACTGACAAAGTAGAATTCTTGGGTTACATGATTGATAAACATGGCATCCACCCCACAGAAGCCAAAGTTCAGGCAATCAAAGAAGCCCCCAGGCCAAAATGCAAAACAGATTTGCAAGCATTCTTGGGACTCATTAACTTCTATCATATGTTTATACCTCAGAAGGCAACCATTGCAGAACCCCTACATAGATTACTGGACAAAAATCTGCATGGGTCTGGGGCAGAAAGGAACAAGCTGCATTTAATAATATTAAGAGACAAATCACTTCTGATTCTGTACTAATACAATTCTCTGAGGATTTGCCTGTACTGACTTGTGATACATCCCCTTTTGGAGTGGGGGTGTTGAGCCACATGCTTCCCAGTGGAAGGGAAGCCCCTATTGCATTTTACTCTCGCACCTTGACTAAAGCAGAGAGAAACTACAACCAACTAGACAAGGAAGCTTTGGCAATTGTAGCAGCTGTCAAGAAATTCCATGAGTATCTATATGGGAGAACATTTACTATTGTCACAGATCACAAACCTCTGTTAGGCATTGTGGCAGGGGACAAACCAACGCCGACGATCCTGTCACCAAGAATGCTGAGATGGACTGAATTTCTTGCTGCTTATTCATACAAACTCATCCACAGGCCTGGAAAAGACATTGGGCATGCAGATGCTTTGAGTCGCTGCCCACTTCCTTCACACACTGAGGATCCTGCTCCTGAGACTTACACCTTTTTTCTAGAAACTGTTGCCAAGCTTCCAGTATATGCTGCTGAAATTGCCAGAGAGACTGCCAAAGACACTTTATTGGCTCCTGTTATAGGCTGGATTAAGAAAGGTTGGCCACTTCAAGATCTACCTCAACTTGCCCAACCTTTTAAATCCAGGCAAACTGTATTATCTGTATTAAGAGGATGTATTTTGTGGGGTAACAGGGTGGTTTTTCCTGCAAAACTACAGAAAGAGGTTTTGGAAATGTTACATGAGGGTCATCCGGGAATTGTCAGAATGAAGGGATTGGCCAGGAGTTATGTATGGTGGCCAGGAATTGACAAAATGGTTGAAAACTGGATTGCATCCTGTCCCAACTGCCAGGTAGTCAGGCCTGCCCCACCTCTCGCCCCCAAACAGGAATGGGAATGTCCTAGGGGCCCATGGTCCAGGATTCACATTGATTTTGCTGGCCCTACCAGAGGGCACACTTTTCTTATTATAGTAGATGCATATTCCAAATGGCTAGAGGTTATCCCTATGGCATCCACCACAGCTGAAGCTGTCATCAAACAGCTTAAGAAACTTTTTGTACCAGCAATTGGGTCCAGGGGACATCACTGAGAAAGTTGAAAAACTACTCAGTGTCCAGCATATCACTCCCAACCCCTCAACTAACTTAACCCCAGCCGAGTTGTTGATGGGTAGGAAACTCAGATCTCCCCTTGACTGCCTTCATCCCACTTATGCACCCAACGCACCACTAGATTCCACTAGCAAAATTCGCACATTCACTGTGGGTGATTCTGTTTATGCTAAGAACCTTCTGGGTGAACCATTATGGATTCCTGCTGAGATAACCCAAATCACAGGCCCCAGGTCTTACAGGGTACAAACGGAGGATGGTGTCCTCTGGAGCAGGCACATTGATCAGCTAAGATCCAGACTACCTCAGGAGCATCGCCATTGCTCCTCTCTGGTTCCCATACCTACTGCCTCTTCTAGGGGGGAAGGGGAGGATTATGAGGATAATCAGCAAGCAAGAATCAACCCCATGTGTAATGAGCTAACACGACAGGAACCATCCCAAAACCTGTCACAGTGCCAACAACCATTTTTACAAATGGAAGATTGCACATCACTACCTGACTTAGGTGCTGACATTGGGTTGGAGATGGATTGGGAGGAGAGACCAGGTTGTAGTAACCAAACAGGTTCTACCATTACTAGAAGTCCAAGTAAGGAAATGTCAACAGACACATTTCCTCCCTCGCAAGGTGAGAACCTTAAAACATCTGAACCACCTAGGTTTCAACGTACACGTAAGAGCCCCACCTATTTAAAAGAATACATTAGATAGATGGGGTTTGAGTATGGACTAAACCTAGTGGGGAGGGGTGTTATGTATGCAGGTTTGAAATCATTGGTTTAGTTTGAATTGTTCTTGAAAAGTGTTGGGAATGATTGGTTTAAAAGTGTGGGAAAACCCTGCACTCTGATTGGCTGTCAGCCGAGGCAGCCGGCTATATATAGCTGCCTCGGCTAAGCCAAATTGGGTCCGTTCTGAGTTGAAGTCACAATAAACTTAAAGAGCTGAAGCACTCCGTGTCTGCCTCTCTATGCAAACGTAACAATCTCTAAGACCCCATTTTGGAATTATCAAATCTCTATTATGTCCACTTGTTTGATAGATGTCTGTCTCACCTTCCCTTTGGGATCTCAAAGCTGCATATATATAGCACTCTCTCCTTCAATTTTTCTTCCCCAAAGCCATTGATTTTTCACAGAAAAGTGTCATATGTAATGATTTAAACTTTATTGGGGTGATGGCATTCTAGGAGGGCAGAGTTCTTTATGTTTTGGATATCTTTTTAAAAAGTAAAAAAACATGGTTTAGACACCAGTGTCCAGCTCAAAGAGGTGTTAATGCCCATGCATTTTTATAAAAAATCCAGTTCTTAAATCCTGAAAGTTCATCTACCATTGTTCCAGACTGATCCTGTCAATTTTGAAGTTTAAGAAGAGTGTGACTAGCAAAAATCAGATGACAGGAACGGGGCTGCAGAAAAGAAATCCCCAAAGTGAAATGTAAGGCTACTGTGAAAATACATTCTTGAGAATACATCTGATGAAGCTGGAAAGTATTTGCCAATAGTCTCAAAAAAAAAAAACATTGGAGGTGAAGATTCATACAATTTTATGGTAGTTTTTCATTTGAAATTAAAACATATTTGAACAGTGCAGCTCCAAAGAAACATTTATAGAAATCTCTAGGCAAATTAAATTGTTTTCAGCTAGTAGAAAGCATATTTGCATATAGTGTAGTGGTTCTCAAATTGTTTAAGCAATTTGCCCCTTTTCCTGGTCTAGTATAATGTCATCACCTCCAAACCTACACCCTTTTCTCAGACTTCGTTGCTTTACACATGGGTCTCAGTAGTGACTGAGTCCACAACTTGATCCTTGACTCAGATTCAATATCTGGACTGGTTCCAAGACCTTCCATCTACATCCCAGGTTTATGGCTTAACATCACCAGTTTATGTAATAAATCACAGCTTAGGACACTGGGTGAATCGAGCTATAAATTCTCCATTAATCCAGTTGGATTCATTCTGCTAAATTGCTGATGCTTGCAAGAAAGCTTCACAAAGGCCTCTAAGTTTAGAGCTGTGTTAGAAAAAGTAAATGTGTAAAAAGTTCTGCAAAAGATGGGGAAAGGCAGCAGAGATGCCCTTCTATAACTGGCAACACAGAATCTTGTCATCTGTGGTGATCAGCCACAAAATATTCAAGTCAGTAAGTCAGGTACTTGGCCTTTAAATAATGCTGTTAACTTCTGTCCGTGTACTCTCTGTGACTTTGCTTCATGGGATCCCATCCCTGCAAAAATTAAAATAAACAAGAAGTGCTTTAGCAGAACTATGCAGATGAATCCATCTCATCAAGTTCACCAGCTGACATATCAAATGGAAGATGAGAAGGCCAGGAAACACAATTTCTGACTTGTTTTTTTCCCAACAACTGTTTTTAAGTGTCATGCTAGCTGAGTTCACCCACATTGTTTGAACCCAGCTGTTGGGGAATTATGCAAGAAACCATGGCTGAACCTGATCATCTTGTTTTTCAAAAATGATGCAATTCTTCTTTCCAAGTCAGTTTTGGTCACCTAAGAATTTAAAATGGGACAAAATTGTTAAAGCTAGCCGTTTCCCATCCTGACCTTCTGATCCAACCTCCCAATGTTTCTGTTGATGATCTTTCCCAAAGCTTTATCTACCCTGAGAAGGAAGCAGGCTTATTTGGGAAACCGCCTGAAGCAGCAGACACAAATATTAACTTGTCTCTCTACTTCGTGAATTGTGTAGGCATAAAACTCGAAACCCCACAGCAGCAAATTATTTCTCCAAGAGCCTGGGGATCTCTAATGCCACCTCTAATGCAAGATGAGAGAAAACGGTCATATAATGCAGAGGTCTCCAAACCTGGCAACTTTAAGACTTGTGGACTTTAACTTCCAGACTTCCCAACCAGCCCTGGGAATTCAGGGAGTTGAAGTCCACAAGTCTTAAAGTTGCCCCTGATATAATAGACAGACGTTGTATGGGTAGCAGTTGATTTCTGACATTCTATTAAATTACATCTAAATATAAAGTTTGTCTCCAGACCAGTTGTATTCCAGAAGATAACATATTGCCTGTGTTCACACAAAACCCATGCTTTACTTAATTGTGCTTTGTTAAAGAAACCGCTATCAGTTTGGCACCAAAAATATGCTCAACTACAAACAAGGAAAGCACATGATGGCTTAAAGTATGATAGAAACTTACCTAGGGAGTCATGAATAAATAAACAGAAGCGGAACTGAAGAAACATTTTCCTTCACCCCTGGTAGAAGCATCAGCATCAGCCATTCATTTGGGTCTGATCCTGGGCCATTCAATGGGACAGTGATCTCCATACCCCTCTGTCTCCTTCCACTTCCTTTAGATCTACCATGGTCATCTCAGGGTCATCCAATGGGTACGGGTACCCCCTTCTCCTTTTTCCCCTGATCACTCCCAATGGAAACAGATGCTGAGATTTCTTCCAGCTCAGCTTAATCACATTTTAAGAGCTCCACATCGGCCAAGAAGATCAGGATCTCCATGCCTACAAAACCAAACTAAAATATGAATGTGTATTGTTTAATTAACATGAACGCATATGAACACACTTTTGAGGTCTGCTGTGGAAGCCAATTCCTGCCTCCTTGATTTATTAACTCTGTGTTTTTTACAATTTTTCCTCTGCAGGCACCAAAAATGCTCGATTTTTAGAAACAGCAAGAAATACCATTTTTAAGCATGGAATTTCACCCCGAATCTTATCCCTGCATCCATTTTGGCATTCAGGTTTTAAAAAAAAAGTTGGCTCCCAAATCATCAAATTTGTTTTTATCCCAAATGGAAAAACGGATGCCAGGATGTGATTCGGGGTGGAATTTCATATTCATAGGGAACACTAAACCAAAATTATGCAAGTCCTAATGTATGAACATAATTATTCTGTAATCTGGCCATTACATTACATCTATTGCCTGCCCATTACATTGTGGAAAGGGACAATATTTAAAATTTGATAAAAAGGCAGACTGGTTTAATTAGTATTTGGTGTGCTTTGAAAAATCTAGTTCTCAGACCTTTCCCACCATGGAACATCTAGATTCCTTGGGACTAAAGCTCCCAGAATCCTTGGACACTGGATCCACTGGATGGGGATTCTGGAGGCTGCAGTCCTAATCTATTTGACATCCTGTTGGGGAAGGTAAAAGGGAATTTGGCCCAAAGAAGGACAGAGCTAATGGATAATAGAAATGAAACTGAAGACAAAAAAGGAATTAGCAAAAAGATAATTACAGGCTTTCCTCACCAAATATGCATTCATTAGTTAGAAATGTGTGGTTCTCCAGCTGTCACTAATTAGTACTAGCTCCAGCTCAAATGGCCAACAAAGACAAAAGCTGAAAAATTTAGTTTTAAAACACCTGAATTTCCACCTCCATTTTAGGTGAACAATTTTTTTTCCCCCTGAACCAAGCAGCAGCCTTAATATGCATTTTCCTCACATGGTGGGGAAAAGTCAGCAAACTAGCTGGAGCCCTGTTGCTCTATGATGAACAATTTGGTTTGGACTTTGGAGGGCAACCAAAAAGCACCCCAAGATACAATCCAAGATAGTCTCTTACTTCCAGTTTTCACAAGATTGATCCTGGAAAAAGAAGGAAAGAAAGAAAGAAAAAAAAAGAAAGAAAGAAAGTAAGAAGGAAGGAAGGAAGGAAGGAAGGAAGGAAGGAAGGAAGGAAGGAAGGAAGGAAGGAAAGAAAGAAAGTTGTCCACTCTGTTTTTGACTTTAGCTACTCTTTCCCTTTTATAGGAATTCTGACAATGCCTATTTCTAATTTACAGAGAAATTCCAGTGGCCTCAAGGGTTGGATTTCTTGGCAGAACAAAGGGAAGAACTAAATGACCTACTTTAGGAAGCCAGCAGAAGACATGTGCCCTCTTGGCTCTTCAATAAGCGCAAGAGATTGAGTTGATTATACCCTGGAATTGATACAACCATCTGGATGGAGTGGCATCTACAGAGTTTCAGCTAAGATAGAATACAAATACTGTATATTTATCTCTCCCAGAAGTTCTAAAGAACTTTTAGGGATATGGCCAATTTTTTTTGCAAAGTTTGTGCCTGTGTTGTCATATCAACATGAGATTAAGGTATAATCTCAGAGGGCAATGCTCTCCTGTCCTTTTTATTCCTAGGGTTAAACAAAATAGAAATGTTAAATTTGTTTCACTAGCATAAAAACAATCATTTTATTCTGACACATGATAACAGAATAACAGAGTTGGAAAAAACCTTGGAGGTCTTCTAGTCCAAATCCCTTCTCAAGCAGGAGATCCTATATAATTTCAGACAAGTGGCTAACCGCTCTCTTAAAAGCCTTCTGTGATGGAGCACCCACAACTTCTGAAGGCAAGCCATCCTACTAATTAATTGTTTTCAGTGTTAGGAAATTGTTCCTTGGTTCTAGTTTGTACATAAAATGTTACAATGTTCTTATCTTTTATCATGTCAAAATAAAACACCCTCTGTTGTGGTTAGCTGGCAGCAGGTGCAGACGGCTGAGGAGAGCGAGGACTCAGATGAGGGGCCAGGACCATTGGGGAGTGGTCTGCTGCCTTCAGAGATTGTGGGCACTGGCAGCAGTGATGAGGAGGTTCCCAAGGAACCTGTGCCAAGTGCATGTGCACGCAGGATTGCTCGCAGGAAAGAGCAGTTGCAGCAGCACGGGCGACTCGGGAGTAAGGCTGCAAGGTAATGGCCCCTCCTTCAAGAAGATAAAAGCCAGCTGTGAAATGAACATTCTTTGCAGAAGGCAAAGATGTTTTGAAATTCAGCCTCGTGGACATTACAGTTGGTATTATCTTGTGTTGTAAACTATTTCTTATCTGTTGTTTTTTGGCAGCCTTGCAAAAACTTGGCAAGGCTCTTTCTTGTCAGAGCTAATTAGTTGGAAGCAGCCTTTTATCTGTGAAGAAACAGGATTCTTAGCTGAAACATTAAAAGGTTGGGCTGCTGCCTTTGTCTTGTGTTTGCTCTCTTGGAACCAGGTTTGGGTAAGAAAACACTCCCCTGTTTTTACAAAGAGTAGTTCCCTACTCATACCGAAGTAAAGGTAGCCCATAGGGGTGGAAAACAGTTGGGTCACTCTGTCTATAAGTGGTGCAAAACACATTTCAGGTATCTTATTAAAGAATGATATATTACACAACTGCTATGCAGAAGGAGACACAAGTGGCTTCCCAACTTGTTTTGAATCATGGCCTTTCCTCTTGCTGTTATCAAAAATCATTCCCTCCCTCAAACAGACATTCTCCCCTTCTGGATTTCAAACTTCCTCTGTTGCTGGGTTGTGATGTTCCTCATCACTCTCTGCACCTCCAGGAGTCATCAGAAAATGCTTCGGCCATTAAATTCGCTGCTCCAGCTGCCAGAAGATCATATTCTATCAACCATTTTTCTGTTGCATCAGCCAATTTTGTAAGCTAATTTTCCAGGGAAAGGAAAGCTAGTCTTTGTGCATTACTCACAATTCCCATGCAGCTGTCTGATAACAAAACAGTTAATGGACAAAACTTCACTTAGATGCATAGCCCAGTAGGGAGTCTTCTGTAGATAATAATTTAAGTATGAGCCCTTAGGGAATTGGCGCTGCTCAGGCCAGGAGTTCCAGGGGTGAAACTCTAAAACACACATTGGGAGGACCCCCTAATCAGTATGTCTGCCCTGAGTTGTTTGTTACAGTTTGGCATGGTTATCTCTGCATGTGGACCTTGAAGAAAGTGCTTTTAGGAACCCCCTGGAAGCCTGGAGTATAGTAATTGTCTTATTAAATCGTCCAATAGATTTCAGTGCTCTCACAATTGAATGTGGGAAGGAAGAAAAAAAGGACAGTGACTTGGTCTTTTGTGCTTGAGGAGTGGGGAGGAGGAGAGAGAATAAAATGACATAGGTAACGTATTCTACCCCCATTGCAAATGGGAAGGAGGAGAAGGGAAACTGGAACCAGTGGCTGGAACTGGTTGCTGCCTAATTTAGGTAACATACCCATTTGTGTCTCTCAGAGGCCTGGAATGGAGTCAAGGAGAACAAGGGCCAGTTAAGGGATGGAGAAAATGCAAGGTGATTTTGATGGAATTAAGCAATGTGTTCTGGAAATAGACAAAGAAAGTTAAACAAGGGATCTCCAACAGAGTGAATGAATTAAAACTGATTAAAAGTTTTGAGAACAAGCCCAAGTGAGATCATACGGGGAGAGTATTTTAGAGACATGTATGGGAACAATAATGGCATCCCTCAAAATAGACTTAAATGCCACGTTAGTTAAGAAAAACATGATAGACAAATCATAAATGCATACACTGAACTGTATAGTAGAATCATATATCAGCACAGGAAATGTTTTATGACATTTGCATTATGACATAAAATGTTTTATGATTTTTATGTTATCAATTGTTTTATAAAACTTGCAAAATTTCAGTTTTGGGGCAGTCATGGTTCCAGGATTTAACATATTGTTTAAGTTAGCCCATTTGAGGTATTTTGGTTCAAAAATTGTTGCCCTACGATGCACCATTTCATCCAATTAAGGGTTACAAACAGACCTTTAGAGAGTTTTACTAGTATATAGATTATGAATGATCTCTAGTTAATTAAGGAGTTAGCAAAGACAGACTCTACAGCTAGCCTGCAGGGTGCTCTTCCCGCACTATTTAAACCAATACCATTTGACATTTTACAAGAACAGTTCAAATAAACCAATAACATTCAAACCTACATACATAACACCCCTCCCCACTAGGTTCAGTCCATACCAAACCCCAACCTATCTAATGTATTCCTTTAAATAGGTGGGGCTCTTACGTGTACGTTGAGACCTTCGTGGTTCAGAAGTTTTAACGTTCTCATCCAGTGAGAGGGGAAATGTGTCTACTGACATTTCCCTGTTGGGACTTCCTGTGAAAGAAGACCCTGTTAGACTGTTAGAATCTGGTCTCTCCTCCCAACCCATCTCCATTCCAATGTCAGCACCCAAGTCAGGTAGTGATGTGCAATCTTCCACTTCAGATGGTGGATCTTGGCATTGTGACAGGGTTCGGGATGGTTCCTGTCGCAATGGTTCGTTACACATGGGGTTGATTCCTGTTTGCTGATTTTCCTCCTGTTCCCCCCCTTCCCCCCTAGAAGAAACATCAGGTGAGGGACCTAGAGGGAGAGAGGGCCGATGTTCCTGAGGGAACCGGGATCTAAGTTGGTCAATGTGCCTGCTCCAGAGAAATTCAGTCCACCTCAGCATTCTTGGTGACAGGATATTAGGTGTAGGTTTGTCTCCTGCCACAATGCCTAATAAATGTTTGTGATCTGTAACAATGGTGAATGACCTGCCATACAGATATTCATGAAATTTCTTAACAGCTGCAACAACTGCTAAAGCCTCCTTGTCCAATTGGCTATAATTCCTCTCTGCTTTGGACAAAGTGCAGAGTAAATGCAATTGGAGCTTCCCTTCCATTGGGAAGCCTGTGACTCAAACCCCCACTCCAAAAGGGGATGCATCACAAGTCAGAACAACAGGCAAATTCTCAGAGAACTGTATCAACACAGCATCAGACGTGATTAGTCTCTTAATACTGTTAAATGCTGACTGTTCCTTCCGCCCCCAGATCCAAACAGCTTTCTTATCAAGCAGGCGATGTAAGGGCTCAGCAATAGATGCTTTGTGAGGTAGAAACATGTGGTAAAAGTTAATAAGTCCAAGGAAGGCTTGCAAATCTGTCTTGCAGCAAGGTTTAGGGGCTTCCTTGATTGCTTTAACCTTGGCATCAGTAGGGTGGATGCCATGCTTGTCAATCATGTACCCCAGGAACTCAACTCTGTTTTGAGAGTACATTTGTCTTCCTTGACCTTTAAACCCGCTTTTCTGAATCTGGTAAGGACTTTTCTGAGTCTCTCTTGAAGCTGAGTGTCATTTTCAGCAGAGATTAACACATCATCAAAATAAGGCAGTACCCCTGGCAGTCCTTGCAACATTCTTTCCATAAGGCTTTGAAAAATGCCAGGTGCCACGCTTACTCCAAATTGTAGTCTTTTACATTTGAAGGCACCTCTATGGGTCACGATTGTTTGTGCCTCTGCAGTGGCATCATCAACTGTTAATTGTTGATATGCCTGAGCCAAATCCAGTTTAGCAAATACTGTACCCTGCCAAGGGAATGGAGCAGATGATGCACAACTGGTACAGGATATGCGCTCTGCTGCAGCGCATGGTTAAGTGTCCCCTTATAGTCACCACAGATTCTCACTGACCCATCAGCCTTGACTGGTGTGACTATGGGTGTTTCCCATCTGGAGTGGTCAGTAGGCTCTAAAACCCCTTGAGCAATGAGCTTATCTAATTGTGCATCAATTTTTTCCTTTAAAGCAAATGGGACCCTCCTGGGCTTTAAACGAATTGGGGCACCTTGGGGTCTAGGCTGAAAGCAATAGGGGTCCCCATATACTTGCCCAGTCCTTCGCTGAAGACCTCTGGAAACTCAGACTTCAAGGACTCTTCCCAGTCAGAGCTGCTCACGTGATGGATGCCAGTCACCTCGATGCCTAGTGGCTTGGACCACTCAAGTCCCAGCAAACTTGGGCGATCCTTGTCCACGATGGTCAGGGGCAAACGTTTGGTGTGGCCTTTAAACTGCACGTTGAAATCTCTCGCTCCAACTACTGGAATCTTGTTCCCTTGGTAGTCTTTGAGAGTCAGTGCTTGCTTCTGGAAATGCTTCTTCTGAATTTTGGGAAAGAGTCTGTGGATAGTGTCCCATGACACCATAGATAAATAAGAGCCTGAGTCCACTTCCATTTGGCAAGGCCTTCCTTCAATAAACACCTTCATGTACTTTTCTGCTTTTTAAAGGTGAAGAATGACCAATAGTGATTGTTTGGTGAGTTTCATTCTTGCCATTTGCTTCTGAATTTCGCCCCATCTTTTCAAGGAAATTGTTGGGCTTAAAGTCTTTATCAGGAAATTTTTTCCTAATTGGTGGAGTTCTAGATGATTTGCAGACTCTGGCTAGGTGACCCCTTTTCTCACAACGTAGGCAAATGGAGTCAAAGAACTTGCATTCAGTGCGGGGGTGGCCCCCACAGCCTCTGCAATAGAAACCTTGCCTGTTTTTCCCAGAGTCTTTTTGTTCGCAATGGGCTGTTGTGGATTTTTCCCCATCAGAATGGCTTGAGGCCTGGCTTGAGGCCTTGTTAATCTTTTTCATGGCCGCTGCTGAGGACTTGGTGGCTTCCACTGAAACAGCTTCTTCAATGGCCTCTTTAAACGTGATCTTAGGTTTCATTAATAGTTTGCTTTGTAAGACCTTATCTTTAAGGCCTAAAATAAACCGATCACGCATGGCCTCTTCTAAGTTGGTAAAGTCACAAGCACCCCCAATGTCCCTTAAACTTGCCACGAAGTCATTAACATTCGCTACCCCTTGATCCCGACGGTAAAATTCGTGTTCTTAATGAGGCACGATACTTGTGGGGCGAATGGGCTCTTAAAAGTTTTCTAAATCGGGCCATTCCATTACCTTCAGCTCTGCTGCTCCCGCCAACGCGCCATTTTGAAGACTGCTGGACCGCAGTGCGTGAGAAAGACCGCCCTCTTCCGTCTCTCGGGGATGCCGGTGAGATTGTTCCCTTCCAGATACATGTGGAAACGATCCGCATACGATTCCCAGTCTTCCGTCGCCGGATTGAATGGTGCTGGGGGGGTGTTCAGCGCAGCCATCTCGCTCTGTTGCTTGTTCGCGCGCGCCTTCTCTTCAGGGAAATCCCATCCTCGTCGCCAGTGTTAAGTTTGCATGAAGAGTCAGACGCGAGGAGTTCCAGCAAAGACTTTATTAGTGACTACAGCTCGAATGGACCCGTCCTGGCTTGGCTACAGCTGCTTCTTATAGCCTGCAGCCATAGCTGCCAGCCAATGGGAGTGCAGGGTTTCTTCCCGCACGATTTAAACCAATACCATTTGACATTTTACAAGAACAGTTCAAATAAGCCAATAACATTGAAACCTACATACATAACAGAAGCATTTCTGTGTGTATGAGCAATGTTTATTGTTTTTTTAAAAGGGGGACAGCAGCATTGATTTATTGAATCCAACTTTATTACATTTTGAAATGGGAACAATATCTTAGTTGTTTCGCCTTCACATTTGCGTCAGTTAAATCTCTGAATGAATTAGTGCACAGAGTTATATTTAGTGAATAATGTGCGCTGCACAAGCAAGCAGTTTGAAATATTAAACAAAAGGAAAGTTGCAATTTAGATGGAAACTTTGGGTGGGAGGAACATAGGGGAGGACAAAGCTTAAGAGTGATTTGCAGTCAGCCCTGGAATTGTCTAAACTACTTTATGATTATCTAGTGTGGTGAGTAATGTTTTCCCACCAATCGTTGCTGGAGGTAGAATTAAGTATAACTTGAATCAACTTCAGGCTAAGCTTAAAAAGGCAGTTGGGTAGTTTTTTCTCCTGCATATTCAAATCATAATGATAACTGCATAGCCTGAGTTCACACAACATATTTAAATTCTTTACTGGATTATTTCATTTTCTGTATTTGCACAATATATTCAACCATAAACAAATGCATTCTTGCAGCTAAGGCGCATGATATAGAGCATAAGGAAGATAACCTTGACAGAGAGGTGCAGGAATTGTTAACCTAGGCAAAAGGAGATGAAGTCCTGAATAGGAAGATTACATTCTGAAGTGTCTCAAGTGAACACCTCTCTAATTCCCTAAAGTATAAGAAGGAAGAGGACGTACAACAGAGTCAGATTTGCAAGATTCTACTACTATAGCTGATCTCAGCTTTCCTGTGATTTTCTGGTGATTTCCTGGTCTGATTTGCCTAATGAGGCTAACATTAGTTCCTCCAAAATGCAGAAATTAATCAAATTGTCTGTTCCATTCAAAGTCTTACTCATGGGTTTAGAGATTCTGAAATGTCACTTTTGAAGGATGTTCACCTTCAAAAGAAGCTGAGACTGGAGGCAGGGCTGGTGTCTCAGTGGTACGATGCATGATCTTGAAGCTCCAAGATTGCTGTTGATGTCTTTGCTGCTGGATGGTCCTTTTGGACCTAAACCATCCCAAAGAGACGATGACAGAGAAGAGCACATCCTGTCAATCCCGGGGACACCACAAAGTCCCTGGTAGATCCAGGAGAAGCTCTTTTTTCTGGCAGCAAAGAGGCGGCCATTGAAGCTGCTGAAGCTGGGACAGCTCTGGGCGGAAGAGAATAGAAGAGAAAGTGTGTCGGTTTGGTGAGATGATTTTCTTAAACATTATTATTTGAGAGAACACCCTAAGAAAAAGAAAGAAATTGTAAAAATTGAAGACAGAAGAGGCTAAGTGGCGATTTTAAACAGGAAGTCAAACTTAGTGGGGTTTTTTATTATTCTATTGCTGGATTGCTTATGTATGCTTTTTAACTTTAAAACTGGACTGGTCTTTTTTCCCCTTTTTTTCTTTTTTTCTTTTATAATATTTTATGTTAGAGGTCTTTTTTTAGTTTTCTTTTAAATTTTTAATTAATTTTTGCTCTTTAAAATACTTTTAACTCTTTTGTTTTGGATAAGGGGGGGAGTGAAAGTAGAGGAAAATAAGTAACACCGCCACCCAGAGGCTTGGAAACATTGTTTTCTTTCATTTTCTGAAGACTAGATAAAGCTGAGAAAGAACTGAGGCTTTTCTTCAAGGACTTTGAGCCTGTTTGATAAGATAGAAGGAAGAGCATAGAAGAATGTCATTACAGGTGCTCTTCTGGGTTACTATCAGTGGCTGGAGTTTGGTGCTGAAAGAAAGTTTGGAATTTAAAGAAAGATTATAAGATCCTTGGGAAGAGAGTTATAAAAACTGTCTGGAACTTAACAAAAAGCCTTGGACATTATACAGATGCAGTGAGTTTTTCTTTTCTTTTCTTACCTTAGCTACGTATTTTTGGTGGACATCTGTGATTTTGACTTTTTGGATTTTTTTTATTTTTCCTTTTCCTTTTTATTATTTTCTTTTTTAAGGGAATAGATTTTTTTTCTCCTGTCTTCCTTTTTTCATCTCCTTTTTTATATTGGATCTATTTGTGGCTTTTTCTTTTTTTTATTTTGGAGACTGTTTATGGTACTGTCTGGCCCATTCCACTCTGATTAATTGGATTAAGGTGTAGAAGAACCTGAAGAATTTTATTCTTTTTTCTTTTTATACTGATTGTCCTGACAATTTTCCTTTTTCTTTTTTGGTTTCTCACTAATTAATCAATTGATTGGATTAAGGCATACAAGAACCTGAAGAATTCTCTTTTTTACTTTGTTTTCCTTTTTTCCTTTTTACTTGGAATTACATTTGTTCAATATATATGAGTGGATTAAGATGTAGAAGAACCTGAAGATTTTGTATTGTTTGAAATCTTATAATTATTGTGAAATGAGCAGGAAAATAATGGTGGCTGGCTCTTCAATACCAACTTCTTCCTCTTCACTGTCTGGAGGACAATGATCAATATAGACGATGTTGCATCAAGAAAAAGAACAGGAAAAGGTGATGTTGCAGATAATTATGCAAGGAATTCAAAACATACAAGCAAGAACAGAGAATATTGAACAAAGAACACAGAATATTGAACAAAGAACACAGAATATTGAACAAAGAACAGGAAAAACAGATGAAAGGGTTGAGAATATCCACCAAATGATGATGAAATATGAGGACAGATTCCAAAAAATTGTAGAAGAAGAAGATAAACAAAGAGACAAGAAGATTGGAGATATTGACTGTAGACTAAGTGTGGTCAAACAAGATAAGAGTGGAATGTTAGGATGGGAGATTGACAGGTCAGAATTTTATCTCAGATTTCAAAATATAGAGGAAGAAAAGGGAGAAAACTTGGCAGAAATAATGACAGAAATTTTGGCTGAGACATTGGAAATAACTAGAGAGAAGATGATAGATGGAACAGATGAGGTATTCCAAGTTTTTACAAGATATGCAATAAGAAATAAATTGTCAAGAAAAGTTCACATCAGATTTATGAAGAAAGTTACTAAAACACAAATACTACAGATGGCAAAAGAGAAAACATTGAAATATAAAGACAAGGAGATTGTGGTCCTGAAACAAGTACCCAGAAGAGTGGGAAAGATGAGAAGAGAGTATCAATTTTTGACCAAAATACTACTTTAAAAAGGCATGAATTACAGATGGCTAATACCAGAAGGCTTCATGTTTACATGGCAAGAACAAAGACACAGAATAGTTTCATTTAAGAAAGCAGAATTATTCTATGCAGAATATTTTAGAGGGAAAGAGGAGGAGACAGAAAGAGAAGTGCATTAATTGAATTTCAGGAGGAATGTCAAGCAGCGACTGGAAAAGAAGAAGGTGCAATAGGCGGAAAGGTGGAAATTAGAGAACAACGAGAACCAAGATCTACTAGGACTGCAAAACCTACTTATAAAGTATAACCATGGAAGAGAAAAAATTGATTACAATCAACATAAATGGACTTAATTCAGCTATTAAAAGAAGGAAAACATTTCATAAACTAGAGAAATTAAAATTTGATATAATCTGCCTACAAGAAGTGCATATTAAAAAGCAACATGAACATTGATACAGCCAAAGTTAGGGAAAATATTTACCACGTTGGCACAATGCAAGAAAAGAGGAGTGGTTTTATATATTAAAGATATAATTCCAGCGGAACAGTTTTACACAGATGATGATGGAAGAATTTTGATGATGGAAATAATGGACAATAATATGAAAATACTTTTGATAGAATTTTATAGAAAATTACATATGAAAATAATTGGACTATGTTAATATTTGAATGATGGCACACTTCAATGGAATAGCAGATGATAAATTGGACTATAAAACACAGATAACAATAAAGCAAAGTAGAAAGACTCTTCCAAAATCCTTTTTTAAAATGACAGATGAAATAAATGTAAAAGATGCATGGAGAGAAAGAAATGCTAAAACTAGACAATACACTTTTTATTCAAACAGACACTCATCATGGTCTAGAATAGATATGATATGGATGTCAACGGAATTGATTTCTAATATACAGGAAATTGATATAGAAACAAGTACTTGGGCAGACCACAATCCAATGACAATCAAATGGAAAGGACAAAGAAGAAGATCTAGATGGACCCTAAACAATACTATATTAAAAGAAAAAGACTTTGTACAGAAAATGGAGAAAGAATTGGCCTTTTTCTTCATAGAAAACAAAAAAGAGGATACATCAATGCAGAATCTTTGGGACACAATGAAGGCTTATGCCAGAGACTTGATAATAGACTACACAAGGACAAGAAATATTATGAAAAGACAAGCCTCTAAAGCATTAGAGGATGATTACAAGTGACTTGAAAACGAGTTACAGAAACTGCCAAAAAAAGGACATTAAATTAAAAATGGGCACAATCAAACACAAAATGGGGCTAATGGAAAAGGAGGAATTAGCACAAAAAAATTAGAGGTGCTAAACAGAACTATTTCGAATATGCAAATAAACCAGGTAGATGGTTAGCATACAAATTGAGAAAGGAGAGAGAATCAAGAAAAATAATGCAATTAATAGATGACCACGGGCAAGTTTGCTATGGAAATAAAGAGAAGAAAAAATTATATGAGATTATTATGGAAAATTGTATGAACAAGAGAATATAGACGATGAAAGAGTTTATTATTTATTTATTTATTATTTGGACTTGTATGCCGCCCCATCTCCGAAGACTCGGGGCGGCTCACAACTAAAACAACAACAACAATAAATAATTAAAAGAGAATTAAACAGATCACAAGCCCAATAATAGCTAAGCTAAAATTTAAAATTTAAAATAAGTTAAGAACCCCTCCCCTCCGGGAAAGAGTCACAGCCCGGATTGGTCAAACAACCAGGTCTTCAGATCGTGGTGGAAGGTGCGAAGTTCAGGGGCCAGATGGAGCCCCAGGGGTAGTTGGTTCCAAAGGTCAGGGACTGCCACAGAATAGGCTCGTTGCCGGGGGACCACCAGCTGACATTGGCTTGCCGACGGGACCCCGAGAAGCCCTTGCCTGTGTGCTCGCACAGGGTGATTGCCACTCGATATCGGCAGGAGTCGCTCCCTTAAATATTGCGGACCCATGTCGTGTAGGACTTTGAATGTTAAAACCAAAACCTTGAATCTCACCCAGAGTGCAACTGGCAACCAATGCAGGTCGCGCAGGAGAGGGCTTCATGTAGATGTTAAATAGAAGAGGGGAGAGGACCGACCCCTGAGGGACCCCACAAGAGAGCGCCCTCGGGGCCGACCTCTGCCCCCCTACCAACACCGATTGCAACCACCTCGAGAGGTAGGAGGTGAACCACCAGAGAACAGTGCCCCTCACTCCCACCCCCCCGAGGCATCGCAAAAGGATACCATGGTCGATGGTATCGAAAGCCGCTGAGAGATCTAATAGACTAGGACAGAGGAAAAACCCCTGTCCTGAGCCCTCCAGAGATCATCCATCAGTGTGACCAATGCCGTCTCCGTGCTGAAACCGGGCCGGAAGCCCAGTTGGTACGGATCCAGGTAGTCCGCTTCATCCAGGAAAAGTGGAAACTGCTGAGCCACCACACTCTCAACAACCTTTGCCAAAAAGCGAAGGTTGGAGACTGGACAAAAGTTGTCTAACACGGTTGGGTCCAGGGCAGGCTTCTTCAGGAGGGGCCTCACCACCGCCTCCTTCAAGGTGGAGGGAAAAACACCCTCCCTTAACAAAGCATTGACTACTGCCTGGAGCCAACCGCAGGTGGCCTCCCTGGAGGCATAAGCCAACCAGGAAGGACACAGGTCCAACAAACATGTGGTGGAACTCAGATGCCACATAATCCTGTCCACTTCATCCTCGGAAACAGGATCAAACTCACTGCAAATCGGAGCACAATCCGCTCCGAATCCGGGCGATCTTATCTGACAGATATTGACCAAATTCCTCGGCCCTTCCCCGCAATGGGTCCACCACCTCCCCCAGACATAGGAGAGAGCGGGTGACCTGAAACAGGGCAGCCAGGCGGTTATCTGCGGATGCTATGAGGGTGGAGAGAAAAGACCTCCTCGCCGTCCTCATAGCTACCAGATAAGTCCTAATATGGGCTCTTAGCTGGGCTCGATCAGATTGGGAGCAGGTGGACCTCTACCTGCTCTCTAAACCCCTCCAATGGCACTTCATCCCCTGGAGCTCCTCGGTATACCAGGGAGCCATCCGGGATCCACAATGTGTGAGGGGACGCATGGGGACAACCCTGTTGAGGGCATCTGAAGCGGCCTGTTGCCAAGCGGCCGCCAGATCCTCGGCAGAGCTGTGGGCAAGGGAAGAGGGAAAAGACCCCAGTTCCGCCTGGAACCTCTCAGGGTCCATCAGGCGTCTGGGGCGGAACCATCTAAGTGGCTCCTCATCCCAGCAGTGGGGGGCGGCCTGTTGGAAGACCAGCCGTAGGAGATAGTGATCAGACCATGGAACGGGCAACGCCGTAAAAGTGGCTTGCCCTCTGTCACTACGCCACTGTTCAGAGACAAAAACTAGGTCAAGGGTGTTTCCCCCCTCATGAGTCAGGCCTTGAATCAATTGGGTCAGGCCCATGGCTTCCATAGAAGCCATGAATTCCTGGGCCAAACTTGACGTACCCCCCCAGGGAGGGCAGATTGAAGTCCCCCAGGACTATAAGGCCCAGGAACTCCACCACCACCCCCGAGAGGAGATCGAGAAGCCCAGGCAGGGCCGCTGTCACACAGCTGGGGGAAAGGAATGCAAGCAGCAAGCCCACCCGACCGTTAGGCCCCCACCTCAAGAGGAGGGTCTCACTCCCGCCTATCTCTGGAACTGTGACCTCCCTTGGAAACAGGGTCTCCCGAATAACCACGGCCACCCTGCCACCCCTTCCCTGGGCCTGTGGCCAGTGCAGAACCAGGAAACCTGGAGGGCACAGATCAACCAGAGGGACACCTCCCTCCGGGCCCAACCAGGTTTCGGTGATACAGGCCAGGTCCGCAGTCTCCTCCTCAATGATCTCACAGAGGAGGGAGGACTTATTAGCCACAGACCTGGCATTAAAATACACCAACCTAAGCCCAGGGGTCCCAGTTCCCGTGCCCCCTAGGGAGGAGGCCATAGGGTCGGAGCGTGCCACCGCACAAAGATGGCGGGTACGTGCTCCCAAAACATGATATGGCCCTATGCCTCGACATCTCCTGCCAATCCCAACCACCCTGGGAATCGTGGTCCCCACCTCGCACCCCGGGGCCCTGCCGGCCCCCAACCCCCACCCCCACCATGCACCGGGCTGCAAGGAGACCCCTCCTCCCCCCTCCCTAACCCCTTGAAACCCCTCCCTATCCCATTAAAACATTGAATTAAAAAATTTAAAAGACATCCCTTAAAACCAGATTTAAAATTTGGCCCTTTGGTCGCACCATGCCACCTCTCGGGATCCCAGGATCCGTCCTTAAGGTAGGCTTTTGGTAACCCTTGGGCCATCCCAAAGACAAGGGAACAGTCTGGAAGGCCCGTAGTTCCAGCAGCAGTAAGTGAGCATGTTACAAAGGTGGAAATCGATGGGAAAAAAAGGAGGAACATTCGGTGAAAGATGGTAAAAAAGATGTAAAGTGCATAGATGTAAAGTGCATAAAGGGAGAGGTCCAGGCAAAATGTCCACAAAATCCAGCACCCCCCCAGCTCTCTCACAGCTGTTGGGGGACCAGAACCGAATTGGCCAGCCCACTGCACTCCCACCGCAGTGGGTCGGGGTCTTGACACTGAACAGAAAATCAACCCCACTGCCCTCTCACAAAAGTGGAGTCGGGTCCATTGACATCATGACATAAGCCCTGGGAACTCCACTGCCACCCCCAAGAGGACATCGAGAAACCCAGGTAGGGCCGCTGCCACATAGCTGGGGGAAATGTATGTCAGCAGCAAGGCCACCCGACCGCTAGGCCCCCACCTCAGGAGGAGGGTCTCACTCCCGCCTATCTCTGGGACAGTGACCTCCCTTGGAAACAGGGTCTCCTGGATAACCACAGCCACCCCACCACCCCTCCCCTGGGCCTGTGGCTGGTGCAAAACCTGGAAACCTGGGGGCATAGATCAACCAGAGGGACTCCTCCCTCCGGCCCCAACCAGGTCTTGGTGATACAAGCCAGGTCTGCAGCCTCCTCCTCAATGACCTCACGGAGGAGGGAAGACTTATTAGCCACGGACCTGGCATTAAGGTTTGAGCCCAGGGGTCCCGGTTCCCATGCCCCCTAGGGAGGAGTTAAACAATACCTGCAGGAAATGAATTTACCCAGATACCTAAAGAGACTGAAATGATGTTAGAAAGCAATATAATGATGATGGTGTTATCTGAAGCACTTAAAAAACAAAACAATGGAAAGGCATCAGGTCCGGATGGACTTCCAGTGGAATGTTACAAGACATTAGAGGAATTGTTGAATCTTCCATTATTAGAAGTTATGAATGAAGTCATGTTGAAGAAGAGGATACCCAAATCGTGGTCAGAAGCACATATTACACTTGTCCCAAAGGAGGATGCCGACCCACAGCAAATTAAGAACTATAGACCTATTTCCCTGCTAAACTCAGATTATAAAATCTTCGCTTCAATATTGGCAGAAAGACTCAAAAGATATTTGAATAACTTTATTCACCCTGACCAACATGAGTTTCTGCCAAAGAGACAAATTAAAGATAACATGAGAATAATTCTGGACACTTTGGAATACTATGAGGCACACCCTGAAAAACAAATGGCTTTGATATTTTTAGATGCACAGAAAGCCTTTGACAATGTGAATTGGTAATTTATGTTATTACAGCTGGAGCAAATGGGCTTTGGTAAGAAATTCATTCAAACCATAGAAGCTATATATCACAAACAAACAGCAAAGGTAATGATAGATGGGGAATTGACATATTTTATTGACATAAGAAAAGGGACAAGACAAGGTTGCCCACTGTCACCTCTGTTGTTTGTGTTAACTTTAGAGGTGTTAAATAGAAATATCAGAGGAAAAAAAGATATAAAAGGAATGAAAATTAAAAAGGAAGAATTTAAATTGCAAGCATTTGCAGATGATCTGGGTTTTATTTTATAGGATCCAATAGAAACAGCACTTAAATTGATAGAAAAAATAGAGGAATATGGAAAAGTAGCTGGTTTGAAAATAAATAAAGATAAAATGAAGATTTTGACAAAGAATATGTTAGTAAGGCAAAAGGAAGAATTGGTGGATGTTTTGAAGATCCAGGTCACAAATAAGGTTAAGCATTTGGGGATATACTTGACAGCAAAATGCAGTACACTTAAAGAGAATAACTATCTTAAAACTCAAACAACAGATTGTGGCAGATTTGGCAAAATGGGAAAATTTACAATTATCTTTAATAGGGAGAATATCAGCAATTAAAATGAATATATTACCTAGAATTTTATATTTGTTCCGACAATTCCAATTAGATTAGGGAAAGAATATTTTGAAGGATTAAATAAAATAATGTTGAAGTATATTTGGCAGGGAAAGAAAGCGAGAATAAAACCAAAACTGTTACAAGATGCTAGAACAAGAGGAGGATTAGGCCTGCCTAACTGGGAGTTATATTATCAGGCAACAAATCTGATGTGGGTTAAGGAATGAATAACATTAATAAATACTAGATTATTGACATTAGAAGGACATGATTGTTGTTGGGATGGCACGCCTCCATATGGTACAAGGGAACTAAAACACAAGGGTATTTCAGAAGATATTATATATGAGAGGCTTTGTTATTAAACTGGGAGAAGACTAAAAAGAAACACTATTTAAAAATTCCAGTCTGGTTATCGACTATTGAAGCATTTGCATACCCAATAATATATAAAAAGGAACAAAGAGTTAGATATGGTGAAATATTGAATGGAAAGGGTGAACTTAAATCTATGCAAGAACTAGAAGAACAAGGTATAAGGATGAATTGGTTTTCATATGTGCAAATATACTCTAGATATGACAAAGATCTTAAAAAAGAAGGTTTTCGTGATAAATTGACTGATTTAGATAAAATTTTGACAGGTACTGATGAAAAGATGATTAAAAAACTATATGGACATTTATTAGAGGTAAAGCTAGAAGAAGAACAAGTTAAAGAAACAATAATTGCTTGGGGGGGAAATTTTGGACATGGGATTGATTTAGAGAAATGGCAAAAACTGTGGCCTCAAAACTATAAAATGACCATGTCAACAGCATATAAAGAAAATTTGTATAAGATGTTTTACAAGGGGCACTTACCCCTGATGAGAATAGCAAGAATGTTTAAGAATAAATCCGAAAAATGTTGGAAATGTCATCAGATACCGGGTTCATATTACCATATGTGGTGGACATGTGCAGAAGCTAAAAGATATTGGACTAAAATCCACACATGGTTGGAAAAAATGACAAAGAAACATATAGACTTTAAACCAGAGATATTTTTATTGGGGATCTTACCGGAAATATACAGTAGGGAATTGAAATATTTGTTATTAACAGTGGTTAGGATTGTATTTGCTAAAAATTGGAAAAATGAGAAAATACCAATGCAGGAGGAAGTTATTAAGAAAATAATGGAATGTGCTGAAATGAGTAAATTGACATTTGAAATTAGAGAACAAGAAGATAAAAATTTTATAAGATATGGGATTTATTTTATCAATGGTTAGAAAACAAAATATGGTAATGAAATACGTAGAATTTTATCATATAAGGAGAATAGAATTATACAAAATATAATATAAAGATGTATTAGTATTGGATGGATTTAGGATGATAATATGAATTGTTATATTATAAATCAATTTAAAATTTTGAATATCTCGCATAACATGAAGGAATAATAGTTTAGTCAAATAAATGATTAACAATAATAATAATGTATACATATATATTTGATTGATAATATGAGAATCTATACAAACAATTGTAAGCGAGGACCATTGAGAACATGCACAAAAAATTGGTAACCAACCGACACACTGTATGTACGTAATTGTAAGATGGTTTTATGTTTTATGTTTTGTTTGTGTATGTTTGTCCAAAAATAAAAAATTCTTTTAAAAAAAAGAGGAAGCTGAGACTCTGGGATATCAGGAATGCTGTTTCTCCTAAACAAGTATTGAGCAAAATTTTGGGCTTCCCTTGAGCTTTGCTGTAGTCGGTTACATCAGATCGCAAACACATAAGGGAACAGCCTAGAAACAATTTAAAGGAAGTCTTCTGCCTCCCAGGACTTGAGTACTTCATCAAAATTATTTGTTCCCTCTCCACTGGCCAGCTTCAAGTCATCCAAACGGTCCTTGTTGAAGTTACCACAGGTGGCACACAGCTTTCCTCTGAGGGTCTCCTTGGCTGCCATGGTCACCATCCCATCAGGATGGAGATAAACTTGCATTTGGGAATCATGGTCAATAACAATTTTATCTTGAGTTTTCCTCATGGACACAGGGCTGTTCTCATATGGCAGCGTTATTTTCTGACCATTTACCTGGAAAACAAGATTGAGGTAGGAAAAGAGTTAGCAACCTGAAAACATCCCTACCCCCATTTTTAAATGTTTGTTTTCTTCCTTTGAATCTACTCAAACAGTCCTCAGCAGCTAAACAATGGCAACTTGGTTAGTAATTGAAAGGGGTTTCCTTGAGGTGGGAAAAAATGAAACTTTGATTTGAGGTTTTACTGATTAGATTGATAGCAATGGATAGTTTATACTATCATGGAAAAGTAAAGGGTTGAGGGGCAATGCCTTATTCTACTGCATCAGAGGGAGTTGGAAATCAATCTTTTTTCTTTCTCTCTCCCCTCCTAATTTTTCTTTCCCCTTCTCCTCCCCACAGTGTCCTACTATTAGCTTTTGTATTTTTGTATTTTGCTCTATAATCTAATAAAAATGTTTTTAAAGTAATTGAAAGGGATTTCCCAGAGGATCTTACAACTGCACCTTTACTGAAAAGTCAAAAGGTGTTCCTAAAGATGCCAGTGGAAAAGTTTTTCCTGAAGATGCCAGTGGCAAAGAGGAGTGTCAATTAATTCAACCAGACTCTAGCTTGAGTCAAGGGAGACATTTTCTTTCATTCAGTTACTACCAAATTTAAATTCAACATTATTATTATATGTACAAATTATGAAGGGTAAAATATGAATTGTCCTATCAACTCACCAGTGCCTTTTGCATTCTCCAGCCAGAATATGTGAAGGACTATGTGTGTGTGTGTGTGTGTGTGTGTGTGTGTGTGTGTGTGCCATTAGTTCTTGATTTGCTCTTGGTTTTCACTTACCCATAACCTTTCTCCGTTTATAATCTGGATGAATCCACCTCGAAAGTAAAAGTAGATAGATTTTCCAACCACCATCTCCTTCGTATAATCCTTTTCGATGCTCACTAACAGCCTGAACCAGGAGGCAGAGTTCTGGTCACAAAGAGAAGCTATTTCGTAGACTCCACTGCAGGAATACCTCCCTGAGGCACCATCGAAAGAAGTGATACGCGCTTGAGCAGTGAGTTTGCATTGAGCTTCCAGCGTCACGCAGCCATACACGCCGTCCCAAAGGGCACAGGCCTCTCCAAGCTGGCAGCTGCTTTCTTTACACTGGAGCTGGCCTGCTGACTGGCAGGTGCATTTTTTTGTGCAGCCCTTTGAGTAAATGTGCTCGCCGATCTGTTGAGCAAAGTCCCAGAGTTAGTTACAATGAGAAAAGAAAAGCATCTCCTTCTTCCTTCCAATTTTTAAATTAATTGTAGACATAAATGTATGTTGCAAGTCCCATAACCAGGGACATCGACAGAGGGGCCAAAGAGTTAAGATAATAGCCATTGCTTGATGGTCCTGCGTACATAAAGATAGATGGACGGTTTCAAAACTTTGAAAAATGAAATAAAATAATAATAAAACTACCACATAAATATATATGTTGTTTATGGGCTTACACAACCTTGCCAGTTTAGCCATCTGTCCAGCAAATTACCAAAGATCTTAACTGTGAAAAATAGTCGTAAGTCACTTTATTCAGTGCCTTTGTAACTTTGAATGGTCACTAAATGAACAGTTGCACGTTGAGAACTACCTACAATCTGTCAGGAATCATTCCGAGTCTCCATCTCATCAGAAATAGCCCTTTGCTCTCAGCCACATCAAGGGAGAGAGAAATTACCTTCAGGTAGGCACCACGATAAGTGCAGCCACATTGCTTCATGGTTACACATTGAGATCCATCAAACACATAGTCCTCATCACACTGACAGCCTTCAAAGCAGTTCCCTGAGCACTGACTTGGAGTAGATAAGGCAGCACAGGTGGAATCGCAAGTTCTGGTACATGGCTCATAATGGCTGTGGGCCGGACAGGGGAGAGCTGTGGAAACAGAAGAAGCAAATAGGTTAAAATGGCTAAGGAATTCCAGGAAGTGAAGTCCACATCTCCTAAAATTGCCCCCAAGTTGAGAAACACTGCTCTAATGAAGTGCTAATGACTAACAATCACGTCTTCCAGGGAAGGAACGTACAATCTAGGGAGGTATGTTGTCTCCCTGGAGCAAAAATCAAAAGATGTGGCTGAGAACCTAACCAAAACAATTAGGCCTACTACCCTTCCCTCTTCTTTCACAGAGAGAGGAATTAAAGGTAAGGATTCCTGGAACAAGTACCATGTTTCCCCAAAATAAGACCTGGTCTTATTTTTGGGAGGACTCCAAAATAAGCACTAGGGCTTATTTTGCGGGGGGGGGGGGATGTCTTATTTTTTTCCATCTACTTGAGGAGTACATGGGAGGCTCACTTCTTCTGCTTCCTCTTGGCGGGCAGGAGGTCTCACGACCATGACACCACAAGCAACCAGGTGGAATGGGTGGCCATGCAGCTGTGCAGGCGCTTTAAAAGGCCTTATTTTGGGGATAGGGTTTATATTGGGCACACATGCAAAAACCATTTTTGGGATGTTATTTTTGGGGAAACACAGTAATTGCTGAAGCAACTCTGGAATCTCTTTGAATCAGGATGCATCCATGCTTGGCTAAGCACCAGAAGATTTTAGGATTTAAATGGCTGTGAACTGGATAGACTCAGCAATTAATAAGAATAGTAAGGCAAAGCATAGGAGGATAGAATAAGACATTTGAGGCAGAGAGTTGGCTATTTATGGAAAGTAACTTCCTACAAACTTACGGCAGAAGGAAGAGCTTCTCCAGGCTCTAATGTTGGCGCCAGATGCCTGGCAAGCTGCTACATAGGCTTGAAGACTTGACAAAGGGATTCTTGAACCTCATTGGCTGTACAGGCCTCATTCAAACAGTGTTCAAAATATTCTGCAGGGTTCACCAATGAATGGCAGTCTGTGAATGGACCTGTCTTGGATGGGATCATTCCACAGAAGTTCTCTGCTTCATATTTTGTTTTCTCGGCTTTGTTGCAGATGGGACATTTGTCCCCACAGCCATCAGAACAAATTACACCATTCACGGGGACCTTCCAAGAAGCCGCAAATTCTTCCACGTTTTCAGTGTGTATTCCATTAGCTAGCATGAAGTCATCCTTCGGATCACCGTTGAAGTTGCCAGCCAGGCCACACATATGACCCCTGTAAGTACTGGGGACAGAAACATGAACATATGAAGAAGTATCGTATAGGACTGTGAGGCCAAAGGTTGTGGAGATAATGATGTTGTTCCCTTCTTGGGTGATCCAGAATTTCCCATCAGCTGCATTCATTGGCAGGGTATACAACTGTCCATCCACCTGTACCAACAAAGAATAAAAATTGGGGATAAGTGCTGGTTTTACATGCATAGAATTTAATGCTCATTTCACATTGCTTCATAGCAGTAATTAACACTTTTTTTGCTTTCCCTTTTTCCCCTTATGATCTTGCAGGCAGGCTGCATTAGCAAAATCATCAGAAGTAGAAAGCATGTATGTAACTTTTCTGCTTGATTGTATGCATTAAGCCCCTAATAAATTTAATGCATCTATTTTATTAAAAGAAAACAAACAGGTAGAGATTTCTGCTTCCACTCATTTGGGAGCTATCCCTGCAATATTTCCATCTTCTCTGTAGTTGTATAAAGACCAAATAAAATGTGGAGGGAGGAGTGTAGCCCCTATTCTCCAAACAGTTTGCTGGCCATAGATATCAAAGCCTTTCCCCCAAATATGATAACAAAACCCATGAAATAAACTTCCTAGTGATAAGCTCTTTACAACTGTCCATCTATGGAGATTCTGAGTTCTCCATTACTAGTGGCTTTTAAGAAGAGATTGGAAAGCCACACCTTGAAGATGATTTCTTTGCTAGATCATCCCTGTGATTCTTTCCATTCTACAATCCAAAGATTCTAAGATGGGATCAGGCAGCTGTGGCCCTTCTCCGTCATGTTACTTTCACGACTGCATTTTGTAAAGCACACTGTTGGCTAATGTGTGGTTCACCTACCGTTGCCTGCCACTTTACTCCCTTCTGAAGAGTGATTGTGTAACCGTGAATGAAGACCTTCACATTCCGGATTAGAACTAAAGGACCATCACCAAGCTTCTCCTTCTCTACCCACACAGTGAAGTTCTGGAGCCGAGGGTTGTGCTGGCAGACTTGGGCTAAGGCGTAAGTACAGGAGCCGTAGTGTTCAAAATGCCTTCCATCAAAGGAAATGAAATAAGGGCCACCCAGTGCGATGGCCTTTCCATAGCCTAAGGGGTGGCAGCCTTGAACGCCCTTTACAATCTTGCATTCCTTTCTGCAGATGCACTTTTTCTGGCGGATCCCAGCTTGTAGTATAAACAGCCACATTTGGCCTTTGAAACACATTGATCTCCACTGCGGATAAATCCAGTCACAAAAACACCCTTCCAGGCATGGAACATCACACTTCTGGGGTGAGATGAGGCTCTTGCATGTGGCTGGACAACCACTGCCACAGAGCTCATAGTGGGTATTAGGTGGGCAAGAAATACCTGAAGAACAGAATAAAGAGAAGGTTGCTTGTCAAATTATCACAAAGAAGAGGGGGTTAACCTGTTTTCCAAAGCACCAGAAGGTAAGATATGAAAAATGGATGGAAACTAATCAAGGAGAGAAGCAACCTAGAACTAAGGAAGAAATTTCCTATCAGTGTTGACAATTAACCAGTGGAATGGCCTGCCTTCAGAAGTTGTGGATGCTTCATCACTGAAGGCTTTTAAGAAGAGACTGGAAAGCCACTTGTCTAGAACGTTATAGGGTGTCCTGTTTGTGCAAAGGGTTGGACTAGAAGATCTCCAAGGTCCCTTCCAACTCTGTTATTCTGTTAAATAGATTACAGGCAAAAATAATTATGCTTTTCTTCATCCTTGCATTCTTTAATGGACTAGACACCCATTGGTAATGTTGGCTTGAAATTCTAGCTTTTACAACACTGAGGAAGTCTGACCTGCTCTTCCTCTGAAATATTGCATTCAGAAAATGTGTACACTAGGAAAAGTAAGCCAAAAGGGAGTACCTATGGAGAGGAGTGTACATGAAAATGCTTGTGAGTATTCCTCAGAATGAATTCGTTGAAAGCATAGAGCCAAAGGGAAAGTGAAACTTTCTTTGGACAAGACAAGGTATTTTATGTTGATACAGTGGTTCTGATACTAGCCATTTAATGCTTCTGTATAATGGGTTGAATATAAACTAAACTTGTTCCACCTATGTCCCATTTATTTGCTATAGGAAATCAATATTTATTACAACCACAGTAACTATAGTTGCATCCATCTTAAAAAAATCCTCAAAACATTGAGCTGAAGCAATATATCCAGGAACAACGGGTCAGAGTTCAAGATATATTACAGAATTATAATTATTACTACAGTAAATACAGAAAAAATGGGTGGGGGGATTAATACTGGGTTTAAACTCTGAAAAATATAAATGTTTTCTGCTCTGTAAAGTTGCATACGGGTTGCATTGTTACTTTACAATCACTCTGGCGCTTTGTATATTTGGGGAAAAGATTGTTCTTGTTTTAATATTTTAATGTTGGGCCTCTTTCCTTTTTTCCAATTCAGGCTGGTGATTTCAATTTATCACAGATCCTGGATCGACAGATTTTGGAACATTATCTTGCTGAACCTGCCATCATTTCAGATGTGTTGGGTTTTAACACGTCTGGGGCAGCACCAAGTTGAGGAAGACTACTGTGATATAAATTGGCTCTTCATCAAATGACTCTCCCATTTCTATTACTGGACTTAGGCTCTCTTTCATCTCTTATGCCAACTATGAGTCTTGGTGACGCAGTGGTTAGAGTGCAGTACTGCAGGCTACTTCTGCTGACTGCCAGCTGACTGCAATTTGGCAGTTCAAATCTCACCAGGCTTAAGGTTAACTCAGCCTTCCATCCTTCCAAGGTGAGTAACATGAGAACCCAGATTGTTGGGGGCAATAGGCTGACTCTAAACCACTTAGAGAGGGCTGTAAAGCACTGTGAAGCAATATATAAGTCTAAGTGCTATCGCTAAACTTTGAATGCAGGAGAGAAGACTTACTGCAGAAGGATGGTGATCTCCACTGCTCAACTTGGATGCCTTGAGCTTGACATGCTGTCATGTAGGAGCTGATGGCACTACAGAGGGCCTCATGGTGACCTTGGTATACGCAGGTATCATAGACACAATCATCGAAATAAGATTGAGGATCAATGGCATCATGGCATTGCCTGAAAGGCCCACTCTTTTTTGTAAGAATCCCACAGTAGGATGGACCTTGGTAGGTTTGTTTATCAGCCTCACTGCACACTGGGCAATTTTTGGTGCACCCAGAAGAGCAGCCAGGAATGTCTTTCACCTTCCAGCTGTTTGCAAATTGAATTTCATCCTCTGCTTGCGTTCCATCTTTCATGAGAAAGTCATCATTTTGATCTTTATTGGCATTACCACATAGGCCACAGAGTGCATTGGCATAAGAGTCCGGAACGATGACCTTGGCATAGCTGTACCAGTCAAAGCTGACACGCAGGTCAAAGTTTGTCTTGATGAAGCCGTGAACTCCACTCTGGTAGATGCTCAGTTTATTTTCATAGGAGAAGGGTAGTTCCACAAAGATGCCATTGACCTTAATTAAGATACAGAAAAAAATAGTCAAGGCACTAACAATTCTTTCAATCTTAAGAGTAGGTTTGTTCTTGTTATCTTTCAGACTAATCGTCTCCCCTATTCCACTCCATGGGCTGTTTGACAAATAAGCAAAGTAAGAAATCTATCACAATATAATAACAATAAATGTATACATAGCCAAAAAACCCAAATAGGAAATTGCAGGTGTAATTTAAATTTGGCACTAGATGAAAGAGTATAACAAATAAAATGATATGTAAATATTACACAAAACAATTAAAACACTAGCTTATTGATAACTGAAATAATTTCCTCACTAGTTCTCATGAAATTCTCTGAGCCTATGAACAAACATTCTGTAGATGTTTCTAAAATATTGTACAATATAAAAGATATAAAATAAGTTACTTCATCCTCCCTATTAAACCAATATTCGACTGGGAACTGGATCAAAAACAATAGGGAAGTCTTCCCTTTAATATCCTCACTAAGAAATAAGAGTCAAACTACAAGTTTCCAGGATTCTGTATTCTAACCCAATTCCATCTTTTATTACCAATACACCTGCCTAGTTTAAAGTTTGGATCTTGATTTCTTGGTTAGGAGCTACCGTAAAAGACGACATTAGTGGTATTAATTATGAAATACATCACTAATATATTTCATAACTAATATCTTCAGTAGGTGACTGGAAGAGCTGCAGTGAGGAAAATATGCTGGGCTTCATCTCCCTAAATCAGAAGCCAGCAGTCTTTTTAGACTGAGTTTTTCGTGGGAGTTCCACGAAAGCATATGAAATTTTGCTTTTCTCATGAAAATAAGTCTTGACAACCTGAAAGATCTCTTGGGATTCTACCATGCAGAAAATTATTTTAATATTTCAACATTTATAGTGGAGGCATCAATTTGGGGATGATAATTCCTAATTATTATTCTGACTTCTGCAAGTCCCATATATCTGACCCTTTAAAAGTATACTGTACAATCTGCAACTATCATCCTATCCTGGTTTGGAGAAATCGTAGCTAAACTTCTATAGAGCAACAACAAGAACTCAGAAACATCGAGAACTTAATACCTCTGAAGCTCTTATGCCTGATAATCTGAACCTTGCAATGACTCTTACTTTTCTTATTAATAAACCGTTCCAACACCCCCTTGGATTAGCTTATGTACCTGGATCTTTTGGGGAAACTCTTGGCTCATACTGATGGTAAAGTTGTAGATCTCCAGGGTCACCACTTTGGTGTAGGACACTGCCTTATTGCCTCGGTGGTTATTCTCCACGGTGACCAAAAATGGCGTAAGGGAAGGATCCTTGGAGCAGAGCCCGGCCATTTGGTAAATACAGCTTCCCATGAAGTCGTATGTCTTCCCATCAAAGGTTTTATAGTGAGGATCTCCAGTTCCTATGCAGGTACTGTAACTGACAGCATGGCAACCCCGGACACCATTGACCACGAGGCATTTTGTCTTGTCCTTGCAAGAAGACTTTTGGCATACAACGCTGCCTAATTTAGCGTCACACTTGCAATGACTCTGGCAGTCTTCATCTCCCCAGAACGCTTCCCCTGCCTTATAGGTCACGCCTTGGTAAATGCAACTGCAGGCGTCCACCGGAACGCACTTCTCACCGCTGCGGACAAAGCCCTCGTCACACTGGCAGATTTCCACACAGGTGTTCTTACAGGTGCTGGGGGCAGAACGGTCAGAGCAGGTTGCTGGACAGGCATTTCCACAGACTTCGTAGTGGCTGTTCTCAGGGCAGGATATTTGGACTATTTAATATGAAAGCATGGTTAAAGCAAGATGAGATGAGATGCACTTCATTACTGAGAAAATATCCTATGTATCTAATGCAAATTGACCAAAACATTCACATCGGTTCTTGATAATCAAAGGAGCAGCAGACTTTTCTTTTGAAGGAGAAGGCAAAGGGAAGTCCTTTTAAAGTTTTGGGAAGACAGGAAAGCATCTTTATGCAGGAAACTCACCTGGTCTGCATTGTAGGAGGAGAGAAGTGTTAGTTTATGACAGGGAAAAAAATCAGAAGGAACTTAACACCTTTTACTAAAAGGCAGAAGCCTTTGTGAGCTGCACACCCTTCATCAGATGCAAAGAGCCACAAAAGCCAACCCCTTTTCATAAAATGGGTTAGTTGGATAAGATGCTACCAAACTGCACTTGTTCTGCTTAATTACTGAAAAATGCTGAATAAGCAGTGGAAAAGTAATACAGGAATGGGGTGGGAGGAAGGAAGAAAGAAAACACTTTTACATTCAGTGTTTCTCAACCTTGGCAGTTTGAAGATGTGTGGACTTCAACTCCCAGAATTCCCCAGCCAAGGGGAGTTCAAACTGCCAAGGCTGAGAAACATTGTCTTCCCATTTAGCAAGAGGAGAAAAAGTTAGTACTTTCCATTTCATCCCCTATCTCTAATTTGCTAGTTAACAATACATTACAAAGTACAGGGAACCATGGAAGAATAAAACAAGCCCATCCTTTTATGTTTCTTTTTTCCATTCCTAAAGTTTGGATGCATTACTTTGCATTTTAAACTTGGGTGGGTTGGTAGGGAAATAATGAAAGTAAGGGTCACTTGGACTTTGGCTTACAAGCTTTGTTTCTAGAGTTAGATTCACTTATATTGTTGGGTTTAGTTTTTTATTTGATTACTGCTTTGGAAGTGACTCAATGTCAGACATGATTAGAACATCACTTACTTAAGCCAAAATAAATAAACATCCAAATGCAAGAGAAATGCTAATTGATTTAACACTTAATCTTGCTTATAAACATTTGATTTATTGTTACTTTATTTTTCAATGAAAGATGAATGAAATAAAATTGACCAACAGAATTAAACAAATTCTGCAGTCCTAGCAACCATGTACATTCCATGAGATTTAATCGTGGGAAGAGGATCCATACCATGCAGGCCAAAGAAATCTTGCCCAAAGCAAATGCATTTGTAAGCAAAAACCCTACAAGTGATGAGCATCTTATCTGCAATGGAATCAGTGTTGATGCCGTTTGGTTTTTGTTTTGACAAGGATCTCACTTGCTTTATTTTTCCAGCTGCATCATCTTCCCTTCTGGATTTCAGATTTACATCACTTTTGTCTCTCCCCCTCTGAGCTTCAGTGATCTGTATCTCAGTGCTTCTACTCAGAAGAAATTTCTGATGGCTCCTTTAGCCAAGGTTACCAGCTCCAGTACATGAACTGGATGACAAAGGATGCTGACCTCCTATTTTCAAAACGCACTGTGCATGTTATATTTAATGGAGGGATACACCTTTACAGCTTGTAATCTGCCATGCCAATTTTCACAGCAAATGAACAGATGACCAGATGTCCTAACCCTAACCCTAAATGGAAAGAAGAGGCATAGAAAATCAAAATTGCCTAGTCAAGATGAGAAGAAAGGGGGCAGACAATCTTGGGTATCTCTTGGTAAGGGGAGAAGAAAATGAGATCCATGGAAGGAAAAGAATCCTTCCCATAGGTCACAAAGGTGCTTTCTCAAGAGGCCTTGAAACTTTCAAGTTTTTCTTTTTCTTTGAAGACATTACACTTCTCATCCAAGAAGATTCTTTAGCTGTGATTGGTTGGTGGGGAATGGAAGGATTTATGAGCCTGTGCCTGCGTTCAATAGTGAAGGGACACAGGGCAGAAAACATCCTGCAGAACGAACAGCTCCCCAGCACAGTCCTTTCAGCAGTTGCAAGAAGGCACCACATCCATTTGTAATACTCAGGTGACCCTGGGGACACAGACAAACCTCCAGGTGGCCTCAATGACTCTCTAAAATAATGCAAATGACCAGGTGTCTGCAAAGAATGTAAATTCTTCGATTCCCCACCATCTAGTCAGAGTGGAAGAAGCTTCTTGGATGAAAAGTGAAACGTCTTCAAAGAAAAAGAAAAACCAGAAAGTCCAGTCGCCTGTTGAAAAAGCAGCTTTGGGGCAACCATGACCTAGATAACCGAGGATCTCCACAGACACCGAAAGTTAAAGAATTTTCATTACTTCAGAATCTGGGGTGATTGCGGTAACAGGGAAGGTATGGAATGGGTGAGAGTGGTCTCTGAGAGGTTAAATATCTTCATCAATTTATGAGGATAAAAGAATGCAAATGACCAAATATCTGCAAAGAATGTAAATCTTTCCATTCCTCACCATCCAGTCAAAGCTGAAGAAGCTTCTTGGATGAAAAGCAAATTGTCTTCAAAGAAAAAGAAAAACCAGAACGTCCAGTTGTCTCTTGAAAAAGTAGCCTTGAGGCAACCATGACCTAGATAACTGAGAATCTCCACAGACACTGAAAGTTAAAGAATTTTCATTACTTCAGGATCTGGCGTGATTGGGGTCAGAGTATTCGTGGGGAACAATGGTCCTTGCATTCTCCTAACAGCTAGAGGGAAGGTATGGAATGGGTGAGAGTGATCACTGAGAAGTTAAATATCTTCATCACTTTATGAGGATACTTACCTGAAGAACAAAGAGCAGCAGTACCATAGCCATCAGATTTACCACCTCCAAAGATGAAAAGGCCAAATGGGGAGTTCTCGTGTTCCACTAACTGGACATGATCTGTTATCTCCACGTCTTGTTCAGCCCATGAATATTCGCTGCCTGGGATCTTTGTCCACCTGATCGTCTGTTCTTCCCATTTGATCCTACCAGACTCTGACGATTTGGCTATAATCATGGCATGATTTGTGAAGTCCTTCATTCCATAAATGTGGTATGAATTGCAATAGCATGTTGTGGCAGGGATGTTCATGAGGAAAGGGTCATAGGAATTGTCTCCTCTTTTGGCACCAGTGAAAAAAAAAAGGACTTGGATTTCAGCATCGGCAGAGATAAAAAGTGGTTGAGAGGTCAGGATCTCAAGTTTGACCACTTCTCCAGCCACCACAGTACGGGATTCTGTTTTGGAGCTGGATTGATATTTGAGTAAAGTGTTCTCTGCAGAAACAATATACACAATATCATATTGTGTCTGGAAAGGAACGGGAGGGACAATGAAGGTGGTTCCCCAGCTCTGAACTGGCAGGAGCTGCTCAACTACATGATCACAGGCTGTGAACTTGGAAACACAGGAATGTCCACTCAAGACAGCCACAGGTTTGGTCGATTCAATCCTGGTGCCTGATAAATCTTCTGTGCTTTGGAGCTGAATTGCTTCAAAGGCCTTGAGGTCAGTCACAAAAATGGACCCAGGACGGTAAACGTGGCTTTTGTATGTCACAGTGCCTTTCAGGTGGATGGTCACTGTGGTGAGGTCCTCATGGGCTATGATAGCGAATTCTTTTGTGCCACTTTCTGTGGGAGTGACCACATAATATAACTCTCCCAGCTGGTGGATGGGATAGGTGATTGTTCCATCACTTGTTATAGGCAAGTAGTTGTAGGAGATGACGGAAATGTCCTGGTCAGCTTCAATCAGCACCGCCTTATTAAATTTGTCACTCCCCACCATTACTAAGGACTGTGGTAACATAATGGAAGCAATTTCCCCTTCACTGATGGTTTTGTGTAGTATCGTATTGCTGGTCGACACCTTAATATTTGTCACAAAATTATATCCAGAGATGTGCAGCTCAAGTTTTTGAGTAGGTTGCCCAGGATTGTAATTTTGCATGAAGGCAGTAATAAAACTCTTCCCCCGGGAAGTTACATGACAAGTTCCTGAAACAAAGAAGGAGTGGATAGATCTGCTTGTGCATTAAATTATGATACTTCCCTGTCTTCTCTTCTCGTTTCTGATTCGGAAGATACATAATAAAGCCAGGTAAATATGAGCCAATGGCAACTTCTGAGTTCCAGCCCCCAGGCAGCAATTTATCACTCTATCACCCTCTTCTCCCCTAACAAATGTTTAAAAAAATATATCAATCACATCTACTTTGGTGACAGTGCAAAACCTCCATCCATGCCCATGTGGCCTTCAGACAGGATAAAATGTCACAGCATGGCCCTGAGTATCTTTTACTGATTGGTATCATTGGTTTAAGCCAATATGCACATTTCCTCTTTTTCCATTTGTTTGGATTGTCTTCCCTGTGGGTAAATATTCTGAGAATCATACTTTAAGGTAACTCTGAACCATTGGAACCCCTTTCAGCCCCCATTCTGAAATTCTGCTTACCTTTGTGAACACAACTCATGACTCCTTCTTGGGACTCACAGGTCTCCTGAGCGGCACAGCTGTGGTCGATACAGGTCAGCCCCTCCCCTGGGATGCAAGTGCATTGCTTCTTGCAAGCATTCAACAGAACCATCTCGTTGGGCTGTTGTCAAAATGGAAAGATAAAATAACAGAACAGAATCAAAGCTGATTTCAGATCTACAACCATGAGGGATCCAACCTGTAAATACAATTCACCCAAAAGTTCTGAACAGATGTATGAGACTTTCACATAAATCTAAGGTATCCATGTAAGGGGGAATGAAAGAAAGAGAGAATAACATGAAGAATAATTCTTTACATACTGTTCGCAGTGGATTAAAATCTATAGTACCATTTCTTTCAGATTTCAAAGTTGATAACTTTTTAAAGATCACAATGAAGGGATACTGAGAAATTGGGGATCATGATTCCACATACTCTGAAGAACAACCACCACCGAAATTTACCTATCATTCATTGTTTGTTGTAAATGTTTGTTTTATTTGTTGTGTTTTTATTTGGTGAGCCACCCAGAGCTCCTGTGGCTAGATGGATGGCTATCTATCATTATTTGATGAATACATTTAGTAAGTAAAGGCAGCGACAAAAGAGAGTACAGGAGTAAATCCAAAACATTAGTTACCTGATAATAGTGTCCGTTGCTGAAGCACCCACAGCTTTCTTTGGGAATGCAAGCAACGCCATCAAATAAAAACCCGTCATCACACTGGCAGCCCTCCCTGCAGGTCTCTGGACATGGCTCAGCATCTGTGACGTTGGTACAGTGGTTGGAGCAAGTGTTAGTGCAGACTTCGTAGTGACTGTTGGCTGGACAGGTCATAGCTAAATGGAAAGAAGAGACATAGGAAATCATAATTGCCTAGTCAAGATGAGAAGAAAGGAGGCAGACAGTCTTGGCTACTTCTTGGTAAGGAGAGAAGAAAAAGAGATCCATGGAAGGAAAGGAACAGGTCCCAAAGGTGCTTTTTTCAATAGGCAACTGGACTTTCTTGTTCTTCTCTGAAGACATTTCACTTCTCATCTAAGAAGCTTCTTCAGCACTGACTGGATGATGGAGAATGGAAGGATTTATGAGCTGTTTTGGCTGCATCCCCAACAGCCTTTGTCTGTGTTAAATAGTGAAGGGACACAGGGCAGAAAACACCAACAGCTCCACCACACAGTCCTTTCAGCAGTTCAAAGAAGGCTCCAGACCCATTTGTAATATTCAGGTGACCTTAAGGACACAGACAAACCTCCAGGTGGCCTCAATGATTCCCTAAAAGAATGCAAATGACCAAATATCTGCAAAGAATGTAAATCTTTCCATTCCTCACCATCCAGTCAGAGCTGAAGAAGCTTCTTGGATGAAAAGCAAATTGTCTTCAAAGAAAAAAAAAAAACCAGAACATCCAGTTGTCTCTTGAAAAAGTACCCTTGAGGCAACCATGACCTAGATAACTGAGAATCTCCACAGACACTGAAAGTTAAAGAATTTTCATTACTTCAGGATCTGGCGTGATTGGGATCAGAGTATTCGTGTGGAACAATGGTCCTTGCATTCTCCTAACAGCTAGAGGGAAGGTATGGAATGGGTGAGAGTGATCACTGAGAAGTTAAATATCTTCATCAATTTGTGAGGATACTTACCTGAAGAACAAAGAGCAGCAGTACCATAGCCATCAGATTTACCACCTCCAAAGATGAAAAGGCCAAATGGGGAGTTCTCGTGTTCCACTAACTGGGCATGATCTGTTATCTCCACATCTTGTTCAGCCCATGAATATTCGCTGCCTGGGATCTTTGTCCACCTGATCGTCTGTTCTTCCCATTTGATCCTACCAGACTCTGATGATTTGGCTATAATCATGGCATGATTTGTGAAGTCCTTCATTCCATAAATGTGATATGAATTGCAATAGCATGTTGTAGCAGGGATGTTCATGAGGAAAGGGTCATAGGAATTGTCTCCTCTTTTGGCACCAGTGAAAAAAAAAAGGACTTGGATTCCAGCATCGGCAGAGATAAAAAGTGGTTGAGAGGTCAGGATCTCAAGTTTGACCAGTTCTCCAGCCACCAGAGTACGGGATTCTTTCTTGGAGCTGGATTGGTATTTGAGTAAAGTGTTCTCTGCAGAAACAATATACACAATATCATATTGTGTCTGGAAAGGAAGAGGAGGGACAATGAAGGTGGTTCCCCAGCTCTGAACTGGCAGGAGCTGCTCAACAACGTGATCACAGAATGTGAACTTGGAAACACAGGTATGTCCACTCAAGACAGCCACAGGTTTGGTCGATTCAATCCTGGTGCCTGATAAATCTTCTGTGCTTTGGAGCTGAATTGCTTCAAATGCCTTGAGGTCAGTCACAAAAATGGACCCAGGACGGTAAACGTTGCTTTTGTATGTCACAGTGCCTTTCAGGTGGATGGTCACTGTGGTGAGATCCTCATGGGATATGATAGCAAATTCTTTTGTGCCATTTCCTATGGGGGTGACCACATAATATAACTGTCCCAGCTGGTGGATGGGATAGGTGATTGTTCCCTCACTTGTGTGAGGCAAGTAGTTGTAGGAGATGACGGAAATGTCCTGGTCAGCTTCGATCAGCACCGCTTTATTAAATTTGTCACTCCCCACCATTACTAAGGACTGTGGTAACGTAATGGAAGCAATTTCTCCTTCATTGATGGTTTTGTGTAGTATCGTATTGCTGGTCGACACCTTAATATTTGTCACAAAATTATATCCAGAGATGTGCAGCTCAAGTTTTTGAGTAGGTTGCCCAGGATTGTGATTTTGCATGAAGGCAGTAACAAAACTCTTCCCCCGGGAAGTTACATGACAAGTTCCTGAAACAAAGAAGGAGTGGATAGATCTGCTTGTGCATTAAATTATGATACTTCCCTGTTTGGATTTGTGTCTGTTAAACTTAGTATTTCTATGTGGCCACCTCAGATGATTGATCCTGAGGGGTGAAAACATGAGGATGATGGGGAAAGATTGATCATAAAGATTGGGCTTAAGCAAAGTTTAACCATAGTGACCACATGAACGTAGCCTATTTTGGGAGAGAGATGTGATAAAAACAGTTTGCTTTTGCGGAATAATTTATCAACACTTTCTTTCATCTACTGCTCTAAACTCTAAAGCATCCTGGCGGTCCTTTAAAGGACCAAGTATTATTTAAAAATATATATTTTGGGACTGGATGGATTGCATAGTTGCACAGCAGTTGTTTTGAGTTCTTACAAGGCAGAAGTAAACTTCAGACAGTTCTTCACAATGCTCTGAGCAGCAGGATATTTTCCTTTATAAAGAGACAAAACTAGATTAGACCACTATGTGTCATCTTGAACCTATTTCAAAACAGCTGCAGCCGTCCTTTGCTCCCTAAATGGATCAACAAATTTAAACCTGGATTATCGTGTTTTTAATGAAGTTATGGACAGAAAACAAGGGCCACACGGTATTAAATTTGTATCTCTCTCTCTCTCTCTCTCTCTCTCACTTTAAAATGCTCTTTAAAAGCCTCATAATTCCATAATATTGGATGTCTAATTTTTCATGATGTAACTGGACAGATGACTTTTCCTAATCCAATCAACTTTTACTTTGAAGTATTGTTATGCAAACCATCAAAAGAAATGTATGTTTATGTTCCAGGTTCTCTCTTTTGTAAAAAAAAAAATCCTTTTTACTTTGGAGCATTCCAAACAAATTATGAATTAAACAGTCTTCCTGTCTTGGTGTTTAATTGAGATCCATTACACCAAGGCATGAACCTAGAGCCAACATTTGGCTATCGAAAAGAACCACAGCAAATAATTACCCAATAGATAAGAAGGGCTCGTAATTTTTCCTGATCAAGTACATTTAAATGCTAGAGCAGTGATGGCAAACCTGTCAATAATTTCAAAAATGCCTAACTTGACTCTGAAGGTGTCATACGTTCCTCCAAACAACAGAGACAATTTTCTACCCCAGTCCCACCCCCATCTAGGCTTGTTGTTGTTTTTCCCATGGAAACATTTAACTTCTCATCCAAGAAGTTTCTTCAGTTCTGACTGAATGGTTCGGAATAGAAGGATTTATATCTGGTCATTAGCCCCAGCCAAACATTTTCAAGAAGAGAGGAAAAAAACCCAAGAAAGTCCAGTTGGCTTTTATTCCTTTAGGGAACAGTGCAATTTCCCCCACAGATTAGTGCTCCCCAGGAGCTTACCTGGGGAAGTAAGGTAAGCACATTGCTTACCTTTAGGTATTTTCTTTCTGTGGACAGGCCTCTGCAGCCTAACAGAACCTGCTGTAGGACTCACCAGGCCTTCATTCTCGAAGTGGCTCTGCAGCCTTCAAAACCACACAAAAGCACACCCCTTTCAGAGTCTCTGGAGATCCCATTCTCACATGGCCTCCACAGCCTCTAAAAATAATACTGTGACAATGGGGCATGCTTTGGAGAAGGGTTGTTGGGGGTTGGGGAACTCGTGCAGTACCCAAAATGTGTCACCTTTGACACGTGCCATAGGTTCACCATCACTGTGCTAGAGGGAGAATAACCTTAAAATGATCTTGAGGAGAAATAGTTCCAAGCTCAGCTTTCCCTCAATGTGCCGGCAAATACAGAGAGACCACAAAATTCCCTACACCCATTTGAAACAACAGAAGTATATATCAAACAGCTCAGTTTACTCACCGTATATTTGTGCCAAACCTGCCAAGAGCAACAGAAGTCTTCTCAGTGCCATACCTACAAAAGGAGAAGAGATTAAGGGTTTTTTCTCCTGTACCTATACACCAGGGGTCTTCAAACTTGACAGCTTTAAGACTTGTGGACTTCAACTCCCAGAATTCCTCCTCCAGTCATGTTAGCTTAGGAATTCTGGGAGTTGAAGTCCACAAGTCTTAAACTTGCAAAGTTTGAAGACCCTTGCTATACACTCTGCACCCCCTCCCTCCAGATCTATTGGGGACACAAAACCCAGCTGCTACCATGCGGACATCATTGTAACTGACATGAAATTACAAGAAGGTGAAGCCATGATAATTACTAGGACCATGATTGACAGCCTGTAGCTGTAAAAAGCACCAGGCCACAAAACGGGAGGCTGGGAGTTGTTGTTCTATATTAGTCCTGAAGCAGTTGGTGACAAACCACTCCTCAGGAATCATGAGTGGATTGAAAATATGGCTCCCAAGTATAACTATTATTAATGATGATGGTTCTGGGGGCACATTATGCAATGATCCACCTCTCTGAAGAAGGCTCTGTTGCTGAGAAAGATGGAAGGAAAAAGGATGACCACCAGCAAAGTGGATGGGCTCAGTTATAGTGACAATGGGACACCCGTGGAAGACCAGAGGAAAATCAAAGCGATCAGTAAGAGATGGCACCAATCTGATGACAGATCAGTGATCAATCAATATTATTTAAAGGCACACCAAAAATTATTATTTTTTGAATATTTGGTTCAAAATATATTTTGGTTGACACTGGTATCAATAGGATGGCAACACAAGAGATGCTAGAAGTTTCTAGAAGGGAAAAAGGTTACATCCAGTATGTTATTAGGCGCCCCCTTGAGGGTGTTAGGCAAATCTACCCAGAGATTAAACCCACCAAAAGATAAAGTGGGTGCTGAGGTGAATTTAGCCAGCCAATCAGAATGGCTGATGTAATGTAGGAACTAACATTTTTGAAATGTTCACACCCATCTTTGTGTGATTATTTGGTATAACTCACACCAAATGAAATAAATGACCCAACTTTGGTCAGAGGCAGAGCCAATAAATATATTTAAAAAGCCTCAGTGCTGCAGCCTTTAGTTAAGGGACTAATCCTCGTGAGGCTTTTGAGAGAATCTGAATCTGAGATTTTGAATAAGGCTGGGTGAAGTAGGGAAAAGTTGCTCTCTAGGTTCCACTCCTGGCTGCATTAAGCTGACAAAATGTCCCACTGAATCTATGAGCAAATAAGTGTAGGACTGTGCTTTAAGGCCAAATAAGTAAAACCCAGGGGTATATTTCATATGTAGGGAACATGTAGCAGGTGCTCTCACAAAATGGCTGCCCTGATGGGTGCATGCACATTCTTGGCAATTGGAGTTTTTTGTCAAAATATTGAAATGTGTTGTGACATCATAGCCCTCATGGATGCTTATAAGTAGGTGTTATTCAGGGGTGGGATTCTACCAGTTCTGACCGGTTCTATAGAACCCCTTGATAACTTTCTAAACAGTTCAGAGAACCGGTAGTTAGAAGAAATCTCCTTTTGTTTTTTTCCACCCTTATTACATTATTGGCAGTATGCCTAGACTTACTGTTTTGGAAGGAGGTTTTTTTCCCCTTTCCTGATACTTTCTTAAATGGAAAGGGTTGTTTTAAGCTTTTTACACTGCTGTTGGGAGGAAATACTCTCTTGTTGGAGTGATTTAGCACTTTGAATAAATAATTGAATAACAAAGCAGAGCTGCCAGAAAAGAGCTTTTAATGACAAGGAACCAAGTTGAATGACATTCAGCAAGACATCCAGCATCGACTTCCCATCGCCCTGTACGCTCCCACAGGCAGGGCCTCCTTGGGGTGCCGTCGGCCAGACAGTGTCAGCTGTGGGTGCCCAGGGGTAGGGCCTTCTCTGTGGGAGCACCCACCCTGTGGAATCAGCTCCCCTTGGGGCTCCGATTAGCCCTGGACCACCGTTCCTTCTGCCGTGACCTGAAGTGAAGTGGGATGGGTTTTTTAATTGTATTTTATATTAAGTTTTATTGGTTTTTTAGATTTTATTGGGCTTGGGGTTTAATTGCATTTTAATTAATTAATTTTGTATTGTGTAATTTTATATTGTGAGCTGCCCTGAGTCCCTAGGGAGAGAGGGCAGCATACAAGTCCAATAAATTTGAATTTGAATTTCTTGGCTAGCTAGAAAGATTGACATTCAAACGTGAGTTTACTTACCCTTTCTGAGTTTTGGTGTAAAACTGTTTTTTTTTTGTGAAGTTTAACTCTCTCCTTGGTGACATTTAATCTTGTATATATTGATGCGATAATTTTCCCTTTTCAGCTTTGTTTGGAAGGAAAAATGTTAATCTCTGTTCCAGAAAAGAAACTGGGTTGAGAAATCTGGCTAGTTCCTGTGTCTATTTGTTCTGGTAATTGGTTTAACAAGCAACAGCTACTATTAATTTAATTACTATTGTGTTTGAATTTTTTCCTACCTCATGGTTTCTTTTTCTATCTGGGGAGGGGGTCTTCCTTCACTGCTTTAGTGGTATCTGGCACTGTCCTTTTGGGGTGTACTTCTAAGAGGCAGGATGCAAGTTTGGCACTGATTTTTTTACTGCCTTTCTGGGGGGCATGTGACCTTTCCTTAAATCTGGATGATTTCTTTAGGATATCTTGTGAGGTGAATGAGACCAGCTGGTATCTTTAAATGATGCAAATGGATCTAAGGATTGCTTCTCCTGGGTGTGCTCTTTCTGCAGAGCTTAAATGACCTCTCTGCTAAAGGGTTTCACTTTATGAGCAAGAGTTGGCTGCTGATAGTTATCACTGCATTTTAACTATTTTAATTCCTCAAGGGGCTCTGGCACCCAGCCTGATTTGTAACTCCAGCTTTCAAGTATTTTTAATCTAATGATTGATATTTAGGGCAGCTTTTTGCAAGCAAAGAAGATTTTTGTATTTTTGTACAGGTAATCCTTCACTTACAACAGTTCATTTAATGTCCATTCAAAGTTACAATGGCACTGAAAAAAGTGACTTATGACCATTTTTCACACTTACAACTGTTCCAGCATCCCCACTGTCATGAGAGGCCAGGCGAGGAGAAGTGCCTCTTGACATGAGTGACGTAGAGTTGGCCATGCCCACCCAGTTATATGACCCCCAAGCCACACCACCAACTAAGCCACGCCCACAGAACCAGTTGTTAAAATTTTTAATCCCACCCCTGGTGTTATTAGCCCCCAAATACTTTTTTTTAGTCAAAAGCAAATCAGTCAGCTATTTTTAAAAACGCTTAAATACCTTAAATAAATAGCAAAGTTTATTTATTTATTTATTTATTTATTTATTTATTTATTTATTTGACTTGTATGCCGTCCCCTCTCCCGAAAAGGACTCGGGGCGGCTCACAATTAAAACCAGTACAATAAATTAGTTATCTAAAATAGAATTAAACCAACCAAGCCAAATTAGACTAAAACTGATTATAATCGAATATAAAAACAACCCCCCCCCCAAAGAGGAGTCAGCACAGCACAGCCTGTTCAAACAACCAGGTTTTCAAGTCATGGCAGAAAGCACAGAGGTCAGGGGCCAGGCGGAGCCCCAGAGGTAGTTGGTTCCATAGAGCGGGAGCCGCCACAGAGTAGGCCCTCCCCCGCGTCACCGCCAAACGACACTGAGTCTCAGACAGCATGTCAAGGAGCCCCTGCCTGTGAGCTCGTACAGGGCGGTTGGTATTCGATGCCGGCAGTAGACGTTCCCGTAGATAGCCCGGACCCATGTCTCGTAGGACTTTGAATGTCAATACCAAAACCTTGAATCTCATTCGGAGGGCAACCGGCAACCAATGCAGGCCACGCAGGAAGGGTGTAACTTGGGAGTACCGGGAAGCTCCCATCACAACCTGCGCGGCTGCATTTTGCACCAGCTGAAGCCTCCGGATGGTATGCAAGGGCAGTCCTAGATAGAGAGCATTGCAGTAGTCGAGCCGTGAGGTGACAAGTGCCTGAGTGACCGTGTGCAGGGCATCTCGGTCCAGGTATGGGCGTAACTGGTGAACCAGCCGGACCTGGGCAAAGACCCCCCTGGCCACGGCTCCCACCTGCTCCTCTAACCTGAGCTGTGAGTCCAAGAGGACCCCCAGATTCTGTGCCCTGTCCAGGGGGGGCAACACCTCTCCGCCCATGACCAAAGATGGAATCTCCTGGCTGGGCCGAGATGTCTGTATGCACAGCCACTCTGTCTTAGCCGGATTGACCCAAAGCATGTTTCTGTCCATCCAGATCCATACCGCATCCAGACAATGGGACATCACGGAGAGGGCATCACTGATGTGGCCTGGGGTGGAGATGTATAACTGCGTATCATCAGCGTACTGATGATACTTCACCCCAAAGCCACGGATGATCTCGCCCAGCGGTTTCATATAGATGTTGAACAGGAGGGGCGAGAGGACCGACCCCTGGGGGACCCCACAAGTGAGAGCCCTTGGCGTCAACCTCTGCCCCCCCACCAACACCGATTGTGAGCATCCTGAGAGGAAGGAGGTGAACCACTGCAACACAGTGCCTCCCACTCCCAGCCCCCCGAGATGCCGCAATAGGATACCATGGTCGATGGTATCGAAAGCTGCTGAGAGATCTAACAGGACCAGGACAGAGGAAGATCCCCTGTCCCGAGCCCTCAGGAGATCATCAATCAGTGCGACCAATGCCATCTCCGTGCTATACCCGGGTCGGAAGCCTGATTGGTACGGATCCAGGTACTCCGTTTCCTCCAGGAAAAGCGGAAACTGCTGAGCCACCACACCCTCAACAACCTTCGCTAAAAAGCGAAGGTTGGAGACTGGACGAAAGTTGTTCAATTCGGCTGGGTCCAAGGCAGCCTTCTTCAGGAGAGGCCTCACCACCGCCTCCTTCAAGGCAGCGGGAAAGGTACCCTCCCCCAGAGAAGCATTGACCAATGCCCGGAGCCAGCCGCATGTCACCTCCCTGGAGGCATAAACCAACCAGGAAGGGTATGGGTCCAACAAACATGTGGTGGAACTCAGTCGTCGCATAATCCTGTCCTGAATCCCCAAACTGCATACAGAATTAGACACAGTATTCATTGTGGAGTTATAAAACAGCTAGTATCTGATTCAAATTTGTGCTTCAGTTTCAAGAGATAAATCAATTTAATATGTATGTCAGGCATGCACAAAAGTCCATGAAATTTTTGAACTCAGTTGAGTGCATTTGATTTCATCTGAAGCATTGAATTGATCCAGCAATTTGGTTCATCTATTTGAGTCGAAGGGCCAATTTGGCTGCATTACCTTAAAACTGAAGCTCCTCATAGCTGTAGTATGGATTGATTTCATGAAAGAAAATCAGACATGTTCAGAGAATAACACACACTGGACTCAACCCACAACAGTTGTACAAGAATCCATGCAAAATGCAAGCACACACAAAATTTTTAAAAATCTAGAAAAACTCAGATAAACCCAGCATATTATAAAGCAAACAAATCAATTGAATGACACACAATGATGCTAATGGAAGCAGTACAAAGAAACACATGTAGAAGTTTACATATTACAGGAAAAATACCTACCATATACCCTTCTTCATTTTTAGGATTCCCATCAGCCCACACCTTTAAAATTTAAAAGGTGACTCTAGACTAGTCTATATTTCTTAGACTGACAGCATTGTTAAAAGTGGAAGGAAATGAGTTCTGCTTTGTGCTTTTTGGAGACAAAATGTTGACATAAATAAAATAAGACAAAGGGAATCACGCAAAATTTGGTGGTACCTTGGTATTCATCATTAATTGCTTCTGGGAGGTGCAATGATTACCAGAAATGAAGAGTACCAAACAATTTTTTCCATAAGGAATAATGCAGTGATTCACAAAACAGCCAACACCAACAGGTTTTAGCATGTGCATTGAATACCATACAAACAATGAGCACCAGGATAAAATGTTCAGGTCAAAATGTGTTGAATACCAAATTTGATGAGCTTTAAAGCAGTTGAGTACCCAGGTACCACTGGATTCTGATTTCTCTAAACTGTGAAGTAAAGAAAATCAGGCAGCAAAGTTTACTTATGTCTTCAAATCCTTTGGAATAGAATTTTCAATGTTCTAAAACCTGAACTGATCAGATTCAGTACTCCATCCTTCCCTATATAGATACTGTAATAGACACATAGATGGAAAATTTTAGAGCGGAACCTCATTTGGTAACATGGAATGTTCTTCTGTTCTTCATTGCCTTATTTTTTCCTAAAATTCTAGATTCAAAGAGGAACAAAGTTCAGAACTGCAGGATGATAAGGAGAAAAACCTGAAGCTTAATTGAGATAATTTAAGTATAATTTCTTGTTTAGTTTACTGGAGCAGGCTAGAAGTCACCTGGAAAGCTCAATGTAAAGAAGTCTTGTTTACCTTCAGCCTAGGACATCAGCCTTGATCTGACAGAGAAGGAAGAGAAGGGAGAATTCCTCTCCCTCTATTTTTATCAGTGTTCCTTCTCCTTTTTATAGACACAAAGATCAAAGCAAGTTCTCCAATGAATTTCTGTGTAATTATTATTCATACCCAAAGGCCTGGGGTCAATTACTTAGAAAAATAAAAGGGAAGTCTTGACCATGATAGCTTGTCTGATTTTTTGGCAATGAAATCATGAGTTTGAATGAAATCCCTTAGCAGTTTCTTTCCCAACTATGTGTCAGAAATAAAAATGCTAGCAATCTAAGAGGTAACTCTTCAAGATCAATCAACCATCTGGACCATGATATATAATCATAGGTTAATTATATTTAGATATTACCCAAAGTACAATTGGTCCACAAGATTGCTTCATAATGGATCTGATATATTTGCTTAAATCAATATTAAATTGGAGTGAAATGTAAAAAATTATTTGCATTTGAATGAATCTGATTTACAAGGGAGGCAAATAAAATTGACATCAATTATTGTTTGACTCACCCATACCTGGTGAATCTCACCTGGAATCGACAGCAGCCTTGCAGAAAACAGATAATCTGTGTAGAAGGCTGGATATGTTCCTTTCACAAAATGATCATCCAATGATAGAGCTACAAAAGTGAAGACAAGCCATAAGGGATAAAGTACCTCCAATTACAGAGATGTGAGGAATGAAATTAGCCAGAAATTAGCCTACCACCATTGGAGAATTCTGACTGAGAGTTATTGGCTACTGATTTGTTGTTACCCACTCATGCATGAGGTGACCAGAAATTACACCACAAACTTTGACATCCTATTGATGAGCCCTGTCCTAGTCTCATTTCTGTTTCCAGCCAGTGTCTATCTCCCCAACATCCTTACAAGACAATAGATGATAAAAATCTAATTGATTTTATATATGTTAAGGCATTGTTTCTCAATGTTGTCAACTTGAAGCTGTGTGGACTTCAATTCTCAGAATTACCCAGCCAGGCATGCTGGTTGGAGAATTCTGGGAGTTGAAGGCCACACTTTTTCCATCTGCCAAGGTTGGGAAAGGTCATGTATGGCTCACAAACTGTTTGCATTTTCAGTAAAACTCACTTAACAACTGCCTTACTTACCAATGGAAAATCTGGTCCCAATCATGGTCATAAGTGGAGGACTATCTGTATGGCTGCATTGTGGCTTAATGCAGTCATTTTCACTTTTGTTTGGCTTTAAAATGTGAAAAAACGGTCACAGCTACTTGTTCCTGGATATATTCAAGAACTACATGAATGATAGCTTCAGGTTAGGGACTGTCCAGCTTTGTGTTATAGCAAGAGAAGGACATAGGCAAATGAAGTTTGGGGCCTTCCCTGCTGCTTTGGGCTTCATTTCTAGATAAAAACTGTTATGTATGTAGGTTTGAATGTCATTGGTTTAGTTTGAATTGTTCTTTTAAAATATCAAATATGATTGGTTTGAAAAGTGTGGGAAAACCCTGCACTCTGATTGGCTGGCAACTGCGGCTGCTGGATATAAGTAGCAGCCGTAGCCCAGCCAAGACGGGTCCATTCGAGCTGTAGTCACTAATAAACTCTTCACTGAAGCTCTTCACGTCTGACTCTTCATGCAAACTTAACAAAAACAACATTAGACTACAACATTTTAAAAATATTTCCATTGTGTTTTCTTCCAGTTGCTTCCCTCCTTTGGATTTCCTCATGTCCTGTTTGCTCCTCTTTTATGTCCTATGGGAGGGGGCCAATCATCTCCAAGATATGGCCTTACTCCTGAGTCGACCGGCTTTCTCAATTATTCTTGTCTTCTGCTAGTTCTGCGCAGTGGTGAGATTCAAAATTTTTTACTACCAGTTCTGTGGGCGTGGCTTGGTAAGTGTGGCAGGGGAAGGATACTGCAAATTCCCCATTCCCTCCCCACCCTACTGACCTGCTTTCCAGCTCCATTCTCCTGTGCAGGGCAACCAAAGGAGACCCAGCCAATCAGCTGGGACTCAGGAGGCAGAGAATAGATGGGGTTGGTGGGGCCAATCAGAGGTGGTATTTGCCGGTTCTCCAAATCACTCAAAATTTCCACTACCGGTTCTCCAGAAATGGTCAGAACTGGCTGAATACCACCTCTGGTTCTGCTCTTATGCAGGCTGGGAACCAATTCCATAAACTCCTCCGCATCACTGCTGTCCGAACCTGAAGGCAGCTGCTGACTGCCAGCCTGCCCTGGCCCCATCTCTGCCTCTGATGCAGCGCCCTCCACCAGATCTTCCTCAGCCTCCAGACCCAGCCCAGGTTCCTCCCCAACCTCCTCACTACTGTCCAACTCTGCTGCCAGCTCTCTTAGCTGCCGGCAGGCCACAACATTTAATACATCTGTTTTTACTTTTGTTTGGCTTTAAAATGTGAAAAAATAGTCACACCAAACTTTCAGAGGCTGGTTCTTGGATATATTCCAAATCCACATGAACGGTAGCTTCAGGTTAGGGACTGTCCAGTCTTCTGTTATAGCAAGAGGAGGACACAGGCAAATGAGATTTGGGGCCTTCCCTGTTGCTTTGGGTTTCATTTTTATATACAAACAACATTAGACTACAACATTTTTAAAGTACTTTCATTGTGTTTTCTTCCAGTTGCTCCCCTCATGTTCACCTTAACTCCTGTTTGTAGTGATGTCTGAAGAAAGGCATTGAAACACTGTAAGACTTTCTCCTGTATATAGTTATGGCCTAATCTCAGGTCTGCACAATTTTTATTTAATTGGAAATTCTTTCTTTCAGTTACTACTCTTCTGCTTGCCACCCCTTTGTGTCCTTAAAGTAGTCCTGGTGGCGCAGTGGTTAGAATGCAGTATTGCAGGCTAATTCTTCTCACTGCCAGCAGTTCGATTCTCACCAGGCTCAAGGTTGACTCAGCGTTCCACCCTTCCAACATTGGTAAAATGAGGACCCAGATTGCTGGGGGCAGTGCTGGCTGGCGGTCCCCCGACGACGAGCCTATTCTGTCACGGCCCCTGACCTCTGGAACCAACTTCCCTTGGGGCTCCACCTGGCCCCTGACCTCCGCACCTTCCGCCATGATTTGAAGACCTGGTTGTTTGACCAATCCGGACTGTGACCCTTCCTGGGTGGGGTGGTTTTATTTTTTAAGTATTTAAATTGTCTTTTTGGGCTTGTTTTGGTTTAATCTTTTCTTAATTATTTATTGTTGTTATTTTTAGCTGTGAGCCGCCCCGAGTCTTCGGAGATGGGGCGGCATACAAGTCCAAAAAATAAATAAATAATAACAAATAATAGGCTGACTCTGTAAACCACTTAGAGGGGAACTGTAAAGCACTGTGAAGTGGTATATAAGTGCTATTGCTATATAATTTTAAGTTCTCTTGCTATTGTTACTAAAGCTACATTGTGTTGTTTTTGCACATGACGCATCCTGTACACGTGCTGTATGTCTTTTGAACAACGCTGAGTTCATTTAAACACACCCACCTCTCTCCAATATCTGGAGGTTGAGAATAAGGATCCAGAATGAGATGGGACAAATTCTGGGATGCCATTCAGTGTCCATTTTGGAGAGGCCCCATCTTCCATATTCTAAATCAGTTGTCTTCACAGTTCCATGTATCTGTAAACAATTGTGAGGAAGGTCATAACCGTATCCTAAAACTAAAAACAAGAAGTTAAGTTTGGCCTTGTTTGTGATTGAATATGCATTAGAAGCAGCTGCTATTTCCCAAGAATAAGTTACCTCTAGATGGGTTGTTTTTTTATAGTTAACAAGAAAAGGGAAATGACACAGCCGTGATCAGCCAAAACATTTGATGTGTGTAACAGTTCACCCTTGGGGCAATAGCATAATATATAAAATAAGCTGGGGATCCTGACCATTTTTATTTTTGAGAGTTCAGGTGCACTACTAACCTTGGTCTAATATGTGTAGCAGTGGCTTTTGCTTCTATCTTTAAAGAAAGGGGAAACTTAAAATGTGCTGAACATTGGACAAAAGATGCAATTCTGACAGTATCTGACTGAGATTGGAGAATAAGTAGCAATGGCAAAATTAACAGTATATTTTCACAATAGAAGTGTAACCAAATTTAAATGAGAAAAAAATTAAATTTAAAGAAAAAATTTAACAATTGCAACATCTGCATGGTTACATGGGCAAAATTCAGACACTTGGCAACTGCCTCATATTTATGTTGGTTACAGCATCCCAGGGTCATGTGATCACTTTTTGCAACCACCTGATAAGCAAAAGTCGACGGGGGAAGCCAGTTTCACTAGATAACTATGTTACTAAGTTAACAACTGCCATGATTCACTTAACAACTTGGCAAGAAAGGGTATAAAATGGGACAAAACTCATTTAACTGTCTCACTTAGCAACAGAAATTTTGGGCTCAATTGTGGTCGTAAGTCAAGGACTATAAGTATGGCTTTATTAGGGTTTAATGTTCTTACCTGGTCTTCCGTAGAAAGCATAAAACACAATCTTAATCCTGACCAAACCTCTTTTATTTCCACAGCTGTGAATTATGTTCATCCAGGGCCAGCCAGGCCTCACACACAGTCTTTCAGGGGAATGTTGATAAACACCAACCTTATCATACTTAGAATGCAGCCTGAGAACTAATTGCCAGATACAGAGCAAAGGCAAACTTGACACAGAGTCAAACAGGATTTTTCAGAGCTTGAACCAACAATACGAACTAATTGCTTCCTGCAAAAGCTCATGTCCCGTTTGCTCCTTTTCATGTCCTATGGGAGGGGCCAATCATCTCCGAGGTATGGCCTTACTCCTGAGTCGACCCTGCTTTCTCAATTGTTCTTGTCTTCTGCTAGCTCTGCATAAGCTCCCCTGCATCACTGCTGTCCGAACCTGAAGGCAGCTGCTGACTGCCAGCCTGCCCTGGCCCCATCTCTGCCTCTGATGCAGTGCCCTCCACCAGATCTTCCTCAGCCTCCAGACCCAGCCCAGGTTCCTCCCCAACCTCCTCACTACTGTCCAACTCTGCTGCCAGCTCTCTTAGCTGCCGGCAGGCCACAACATTTAATACATCTGTTTTTACTTTTGTTTGGCTTTAAAATGTGAAAAAATAGTCACACCAAACTTTCAGAGGCTGGTTCTTGGATATATTCCAAATCCACATGAACGGTAGCTTCAGGTTAGGGACTGTCCAGTCTTCTGTTATAGCAAGAGGAGGACACAGGCAAATGAGATTTGGGTCCTTCCCTGTTGCTTTGTGTTATATATGTAGGTTTAAATGTTATTGGTTTATTTGAACTGTTCTTGTGAAATGTCAAATGGTATTGGTTTAAATAGTGCGGGAAGAAACCCTGCACTCCCATTGGCTGGCAATTACGGCTGCTGGCTATAAGAAGCAGCCATAGCCCAGCCAAGTCGGGTCCATTCGAGCTGTAGTCACTTAATGAACTCTTCACTGAAGCTCTTCGCGTCTGACTCTTCATGCAAACATAACACTGGCGACGAAGGTGTGATTGCCCTGAAGAAGAGATGATGCGGAAGGCGAGCAGAAGAGTGAGATGGCTGCGCTGAACACCCTCTCAGCCCCCTTCGATCCGGCAGCGGAAGACTGGGAATCGTATGCGGATCGCTTCCAGAGGTACTTGGAAGGAAACGACCTCGCTGATATCCCGGAGAAGCGGAAGGGGGCGGTATTTCTCACACACTGCGGTCCGGCAGTTTTCAAAATGGTGAAGGTGTTGGTGGGAGCTGCAGAATTGAAGTTAATGGAATGGCCTGATTTGGAAAAGCTTTTAAGAGCCCATTACACCCCACAAGTATCATGCCTCATTAAGAGACACGAGTTTTACCCTCGGGATCAAGGGGAAAGCGAAAATGTTAATGACTTCATGGCAAGCTTAAGGGACATTGGGGGTGCTTGTGACTTTACCAACTTAGAAGAGGCCATGCGTGATCGGTTTGTCCTAGGCCTCAAAGATAAGGTCTTACAAAGCAAACTGTTAATGAAACCTAAGATCACGTTTAAGGAGGCCATAGAAGAAGCTGTTTCAGCGGAAGCCACCAAGTCCTCAGCGGATTAACAAGGCCTCAAGCCAGGCCTCAAGCCATTCTGATGTGGAAAAATCCACAACAACCCATTGCGAGCAAATAGACTCTGATTCAGATTGCAGTGAGGTGGAGGAAGGAATTTTTAGACTCAGAATGGAGAAGAAAAGGAAAGACCCCAGGAAGTTCTTAGACACCATCTGCCTACGTTGTGAGAAAAGGGGTCACCTAGCCAGAGTCTGCAAATCATCCAGAACTCCACCTAGTAGGAAGAAATTTCCTGAAAAGGATTTTAAGCCCAACAACTTCATTGAAAAGATGGGGCGCAATTCAGAAGCAAATGGGAAGAATGAAACTCATCAAACAATCACCATTGGTCATTCTTCACCCTTGAGAAGCAGAAAAGTTCACGTGAAGGTGTTCATTGAAGGAAGGCCTTGCCAAATGGAAGTGGACTCAGGCTCTTATTTATCTATGGTGTCATGGGACACTATTCACAGGCTACTTCCCAACATTCAGAAGAAACATTTCCAGAAGCAAGCACTGACTCTTAAAGACTACCAAGGGAACAAGATTCCAGTAGTTGGAGCAAGAGATTTCAACGTGCAGTTTAAAGGCCACACCAAACGTTTGCCACTGACCATCGTGGACAAGGATCACCCAAGCTTGCTGGGACTTGAGTGGTTCAAACCGCTAGGCATCGAGGTGACTGGCATCAATCACATGAGCAACTCTGAATGGGAGGAGGCCTTGAAGTCTGAGTTTCCAGAGGTCTTCAGCGAAGGACTGGGCAAGTATATGGGGACCCCTATCACTTTCAACCTAGATCCCAAGGTGTCCCCAATTCATTTAAAGCCCAGGAGGGTTCCATTTGCTTTAAAGGAAAAAATTGATGCACAATTAGACAAATTAATTGCTCAAGGGGTTTTAGAGCCCACTGATCACTCCAGATGGGAGACACCCATAGTCACACCAGTCAAGGCTGATGGGTCAGCAAGAATTTGTGGAGACTATAAGGGGACACTGAACCATGTGCTGCAGCAGAGCGCATACCCAGTACCAGTTGTGCATCATCTGTTACATTCACTTGGCAGGGGTACAGTCTTTGCCAAATTGGATTTGGCCCAGGCATATCAACAACTAACAGTTGATGATGCCACTGCAGAGGCCCAAACCATTGTGACTCATAGAGGTGCTTTCAAATGTAAAAGGTTACAATTTGGAGTAAGCCATGCACCAGGCATCTTTCAAAGCCTTATGGAAAGAATGCTCCAAGGACTGCCAGGGGTAGTGCCTTACTTTGATGATGTGTTAATCTCTGCTGAAAATGACACTCAGCTTCAAGAAAGACTCAGAGAAGTCCTTACCAGATTCAGAAAAGCGGGGTTAAAAGTCAAGGAAGAAAAATGCACACTTAAGACAGACAGGGTTGAGTTCCTGGGCTACATGATTGACAAGCATGGCATCCACCCTACCGATGCCAAGGTTAAAGCAATCAAAGAAGCCCGTAAACCTAAATGCAAAACAGATTTGCAAGCCTTCCTTGGCCTTATTAACTTTTATCACATGTTTCTACCTCAAAAGGAAACCATTGCTGAACCTTTGCACAGATTACTTGATAAGAAGTCTGTTTGGATCTGGGGGAGGAAGGAACAATCAGCATTTAACAGTATTAAGAGACTAATCACGTCTGATGCTGTACTGATACAGTTCTCTGAGAATTTGCCTGTTGTAATGACTTGTGATGCATCCCCTTTTGGAGTGGGGGTTTGAGCCACAGGCTTCCCAGTGGGAGAGAAGCCCCTATTGCATTTTACTCTCGCACTTTGACCAAAGCAGAGAGGAATTATAGCCAACTGGACAAAGAGGCATTGGCAGTTGTTGCAGCTGTCAAGAAATTTCATGAATATTTGTATGGCAGGACATTTACCATTGTTACAGATCACAAACCTTTGTTAGGCATTGTGGCAGGAGACAAACCTATACCTACTATCCTGTCACCAAGAATGCTGAGGTGGACTGAATTTCTTGCAGCTTATTCATACAAACTGATTCACAGGCCTGGCAAGGACATTGGACATGCTGATGCACTGAGTCGTTGCCCACTGCCTTGCCACAAGGAGGGCTTTGAACCTGAAACACACACCTTTTTCCTAGAAACTGTTGCCAAGCTTCCAGTTCATGCTGCTGAAATTGCCAGAGAGACTGCCAAAGACACTGTGTTGGCTCCTGTTATAGGCTGGATTAAGAAAGGTTGGCCTCTTCAAGATCTACCTCACCTTGCCCAACCTTTTAAGTCCAGGCAAACTGAATTATCTGTATTAAGAGGATGTATTTTGTGGGGTAACAGGGTGGTTATTCCTGCAAAACTGCAAAGAGAGGTTTTGGAAATGTTACATGAGGGTCATCCTGGTATTGTAAGGATGAAGGGATTGGCCAGGAGTTATGTATGGTGGCCAGGTATTTACAAAATGGTTGAAAACTGGGTTGCATCTTGTCCCAATTGCCAGGTGGTCAGGCCTGCCCCACCTCACACCCTCACACAGGAATGGGAATGTCCTAGGGGCCCGTGGTCTAGGATCCACATTGATTTCGCAGGTCCTACTAGAGGGCACACTTTTCTTATTATAGTAGATGCATATTCCAAATGGCTCGAGGTGTTTCCCATGACATCCACCACAAGTGATGCTGTTATCAAGCAGCTCAGAAAACTGTTTGTAACCCACGGGTTACCTGATGTTCTTGTCTCTGACAATGGCCCTCAATGCAAACTTAACACTTTGGGTTTCGTTTTTATATACAAACAGCATTAGACTACAACATTTTAAAAGTATTTTCATTGTGTTTTCTTCCAGTTGCTGCCCTCATGTTCACCTTAACTCCTGTTTGTAGTGATGTCTGAAGAAAGGCATTGAAACACTGTAAGACTTTCTCCTGTATATAGTTATGGCCTAATCTCAGCTCTGCACAACTTTATTTAATTGGAAATTCTTTCTTTCAGCTACTACTCTTTTGCTTGCCATCATTTTGTGTCCTTAAGAAGTCCTGGTGGTACAATGGTTAAAATGCAGTACTGCAGGCTAATTCTTCTCACTGCCAGCAATTTGATTCTCACCAACTCAGCCTACCATTCTTCCGAGTTTGGTAAAATGAGGGGGCAATAGGTTGACTCTGTAAGCCACTTACAGGGGGCTGTAAAGCACTATGAAGTGGTATATAAGTCTAAGTGCTATTGCTATATAATTTTAAATTCTATTGCTATTGCTATTAAAGCCACATTGTGCTGTTTTTACACATGACGCATCCGGTACATGTGCTGTGTGTCTTTTGAACATCGCTGAGTTCATTTAAACACACCCATCTCTATCCAATGTCTGGAGGTTGAGAAAAAGGATCCAGAATGAGATGGGAGAAATTCTGGGATGCCAATCAGTGTGCATTTTGGAGAGTCCCCATCTTCCATATTCTAAATCAGTTGACTTCACAGTTCCATGTATCTGTACAAAAATTGTAAGGAGGGTCATACTTGTATCACAAAGTTAAAAACAAAAAGTTAAAGTTGGCCTTGCTTGTGATTGAATATGTTTTAGATGCAGCTGTTATTTCTCAAGAATAAGCTGCCTCTTGGTGGAGTTTGTTTATCTTTACCAAGGAAAAGGAAATGAAACAGCTATGATCTTGACAGTTTGATGAGTTTAACAGTTCCTCTTTAGAGCAATAGCATAAGATATAATGTAAGCAGGGGATCCTGACCTTTTTGGTTTTTGAGAATTCTGATAAATACCTAACCTTTGGTCTAATATGTGTAGCAATGGCTTATGCCACTGTTTTTAAAGAAGGGTAAACTTAAATTTCACCCAGCAATGGAAGAAAGATACGATTCTGACAGTATCTGATATGGGAGCTTAAGCCTGGAGAATAAGCAGCAATGGCAAAATTAACAATATATATTCACAACAGAAGTTTAATCAAATTTAAATAAGAAAAATTCCAGTACACACAATACATCATGCAGCATGGCAAATATAATTAATTAAAGCATGGAATTTAAATATCTGCAAACACTGTAAATCAGCAGATGTATAAAAAGGGAGAAATTGGAAACCGAATCATTATTTTTCTTTTTGCTTTTCTTTTTTTGGGGAAGGTATTTAATTTGCTTTGCTTTGCTTATCTACATCTTCCTTTTATTAACATGTAAACAAAATCTTAAGTAACAATCAGTAGAACTGGTTGTTAACTTTCTAAGCAGTTGGGAGAACCAGTTGTTAGAAGAAATCTTTCATTTTTTTCCATTTTACAGGCCCAATCCTGTAAGGAAGGCATTCCTTACATTCTGGTATTGTTTCTTACAAAAACTGCCTCTCTGTTAACCCTTATTACATTCTTGGCAGGACTAGACTTCCTGCCTCGGGAGCTTCTCTGGAGGTTTTTTTCTCTCCTTTTGCTGGTACTTTGCTTGTGTCCAGCCCAAAATTGACATATGTGTAGCCATTTCACTTGGAAACCTGGCAGCTTGACTTTCTTAAAGGGGAAGGATTGTTTTAAGCTTTTTACACTGCTGTTGGGAGGAAATACTCCCCTGTTGGAGTTAGCACTTTGAAGAAATAATTGAATAACAAAGCAGAGCTGCCAGAAAGAAGCCTTTAATGACAAGGAACCAAGATGAATGACATTCAACAATGATTCTTGGCTAGCTAGAAAGATTGACATTCAAACATGAGTTTACATACCCTTTCTGAATTTTGGTCTAACACTGGTTTTTGGTGAAGTTTAATCCTGTCCATGGTGACATTTAATCCTGTGTTTATTGATGGGACAATTTTCCCTATTCAGCTTTGTTTGGAAGGAAAAAGGTTAATCTCTGCTCCTGAAAAGAAACTGGGTTGAGAAATCTGGCTAGTTCCTGTGTCTATTTGTTCTGATAATTGGTTTAACAAGCAGCAGCTACTGTTGTGATTTAATTATTTCTATTGTGTTTGAATTTTTTCCTGCCTCATGTTTTTTTTTAATCTGGGGAGGGGGGTCTTCCTTCACCGCTTTAGTGGTATCAGGCACTGTCCTTTTTGGGGTGTACTTCCAAGACGCAGGATGCAAGCTTGGCACTGATTTTTTACTGCCTTTCTGGGGGGCATGTGACCTTTCCTTAAATCTGGATGATTTCCTTAGGAAATCTTGTGAGGTGAGGGAGACCAACTGGTATCTTTAAATAGTGCAAATGGATCTAAGGATTGCTTCTCCTGGTTGTGCTCTTTCTGGAGAGCTTAAATGACCTTTCTGATAAAGGGTTTTACTTTATGACCAAGAGTTGTTTGTTGATAGTTATCATTACATTTTAACTATTTTCATTCCTCAAGGTAACTCCGGCTTGTGGGTATTTTTCATCATTGGTATTTAGGGCAGCTTTTTGCAAGCAAAGAAGATTTTTGTATTTTTGTACAGGTAATCTTTCACTTACAACAGTTCATTTAATGTCCATTCAAAGTTACAATGGCACTGAAAAAAGTGACTTATAACCGTTTTTCACACTTACAACTGTTCCAGCATCCCCACTGTCATGAGAGGCCAGGCGAGGAGAAGTGCCTCTTGACATGAGTGACGTAGAGTTGGCCATGCCCACCCAGTCATATGACCACCAAGCCACACCACCAACTAAGCCACGCCCACAGAACCGGTTGTTTAAAAATTTGAATCCCACCCCTGCTATGCTGCAATCAAAGTGACTGTAAATGAGCCTAACTTGCAAAAAAGTTATTTCCCTTAGTGAAGAATATACAGTATCAGTTCAGCTCCCAGCCTCCATTCAAATGACAGGGACTGATGTTGATGATAGTACAGCGCTAATCCAAGGAAGCAAAGAAATCTCAGTTTGCTATCACAACCGCAAAGAATACTGATCAGGTGTAACAGTCTTCAGTCCACCAACTGGGCCAGTTGTATTAAGTGCCTTGGTGGTGCAGGCTGTTAAATGCCTGTATTTAAGATCCAGCTGTCTACAATTACTGTAGGCTCGAATCCCACCAGGCTCAAGGTTGACTCAGCCTTCCATCCTCTCGGGATAGGTAAATTGAGGACCCAAGATTGTTGGGGGCAATAAGCTGACTTTGTAAAAATGCCGCTTAGTAATAAGCAGGCATATACAATGGAATGAAGGCTATTGCTGAGCACATTGGGTTGCGCTCCACAAATTGTAAGCCGCCCTGAGTCTCCGGAGAAGGGCGGCATATAAATATGAATTTTAAAAAAAGTTAAGTGGTAACCCCCAGTGGATGAGCCATTGTACATTTCTGCTGATGCTAAAATCTAGGAGCTTTTGTCCTTCCCTGGTGCTTCTATAAGTAATAGATCTTACACCCAGCTCTTTTCTTTGGCTTATTAAGCTGCAGAGAAAAACAGAATCTATGATCCATTCCTTATCAACATTCCAGCCTGCAAGTTATTGCAGATAGCATCATATTGATAAGATGAAGCAGAACGATATTTATACAGTCATCATATTTCAGAGATAAACCAGATAATGTTAGGAAAGTGGGTCATTGGAAATGTCTACTAGACACCAATTCTGGATAGTCTATTCTTGGGCTCAACTTCTCTTGCGTTCAGAAGCAAAGGGTTTCTCTCTAAAACATCCTATAAGTCCTTTTGGACTTTTCATTGCAGGAGGTTCATAGCAGGATGGGCATGGATTTATTGCTTTTGGCTCCTGCAATAAATAGCCATAATCTATCTGTAATAGAAAATCTATCGAGGTGAAAGATGGAAATGAAAGTGGAGTGGTTCACAATTAAGGTTTTAATTTTTCCGTTTCTGCATCTCTAACTATTCCTTTCCTGGAGATACTTTCACTCATCCACAACATTCTCACTTGGATTGCTATGTCTTACTTTTCTTTCAAATACAAAATTCTGGATCAGGATTATACAAGGCAGGGAATACCTAACCTTCTGTTTTATATAAGAAGCTTTAGTATAGTAATGGATTGCCTTTTTTTTAATTGAAAAAAATCTTCACGGCCTCCTGAAATTAGCTGTTAAATAGGTCCATTTAATGTGCCAGAAATCCGAACCCACCTATATAAACCCAGCAATTGAAGAATTCTTTAATTACCATTCTTCATAATATAGATTCCTGATATATTATATTACCCAGTTTCTTCTGAAGACAGACAGACAGACAGACAGACAGACAGACAGACAGACAGACAGACAGACATATCCTTTGGATAGAATAAAGTCCTTAGTATATTTAATTTGATGAGTAGTTCCAACACTTCATTTTTACATGAAGGTCAAAATCTTAATTTATTGCAAGAAGGTTAACATCTTCATTTTGAAATCGGAGTTGTCACTCAGAGAAAGACAATGCAGCACATATGATAGGAAGATAATCATTCAAGTATGAGCCCTTAGGGAATTGGCGCTGCTCAGGCCAGGAGTTCCAAGAGTGAAACTCTAAAACATGTTGGGAGGATCCCCCAATCAGTATGTCTGCCCTGAGTTGTTGTCACAGCATGGTTATCTCTGCATGTGGACCTTGAAGAAAGTGCTCTTACTGGAAGCCTGGAGTATAGGAATTGTCTTTTATTAAATCGCCCAATAGATTTCAGTCCTCTCACAATTGAATGTGGGAAGGAAGAAAAGAAGGACAGTGACTTGATCTTTTGCACTTGAGGAGAGGGAAGGAGGAGAGAGAACTCCATTTGAGGTATTTTGGTTCAAAAATTATTGCCCTGTGATGCACCACTTCGCCCACTTAACGGTTACAAACAAACCTTTAGAGAGTTTTACTAGTATATAGATTATGAATGATCTCTAGTTCAGCTGATGTGCAATAATAAGGGACTTTATAATTTGTAATCATTTTGTGGTCAGTGTAAGCAACCAAATATCGAAGCATTTCCTTGTGTATGAGCAATATTGATTGTTCTTTAAAAAAGTGGAAAGCAGCATTGATTTATCGAATCCAACTTTATTACATTTTGAAATGGGAACAATATCGTAGTTGTTTCTCCTTCACATTTGCATCAGTTAAATCTCTGAATGAATTAGTGAATAATGTGTGCTGCACAAGCAAGCAGTTTGAAATATTAAACCAAAGGAAAGTTGCCATTTAGGTGGAAACTTTGGGTGGGAGGAACATAGGGGAGGACAAAGCTTAAGAGTGATTTGCAGTCAGCCCTGCAATTGCCTAACTACTTTATGATTATCTAGTGTGGTGAGTAATGTTTTCTCACCAATCTTTGCTGGAGATAGAATTAAGTATAACTTGGATCACTTCAAGCTAAGCTTAAAAAGGTTGGGTAGTTTTTTCTCCTGCATATTCAAACCATAATTACAACCTATAGCCTAACTTCAGATAACATAGTTAACTTCTTTAGCAATAGCATTTAGACTTATATACTGATTCACAGTGCTTTACAGCCCTCTCTAAGTGGTTTACAGAGTCAGCATATTGCCCCCAACAATTTGGGTCTTCATTTTACCCACCTCAGAAGGATGGAAGGCTGAATCAACCTTGAGCCTGGTGGGATTTAAACTGCCAAATTGCAGGCAGCCAGCAGGCAGAAGAAGTAGCCTGTAGTACTGCACTCTAACCACTGCGCCACCATGGCTCAATCCCCTTTACTGAATTATATCATTTTCTGTATTTGCACAATATATTCAACCATAAACAAATGCATTCTTGCAGCTAAGGAGCATGATGTAGAGCGTAAGGAAGATAACCTTGATATGCAGGCAAAAGGAGATGAAGTCCTGAACAGGAAGTTCTCCTCCATGCTGCGGTGAGAGCCCAGGATGGGTTAGACTCCTTCTGATGACATCATTAAGCTGAGTCTGTTCTTGTATATAAAAGGCCAGCCCCCAGGAGTCTCCCCAGCTTTGACTCAGCTTCTTTTAAGTCAGCAAGCTGTGTCTCTGAAAGTGTTAGTGGAATTCAGTGGATTCAATCGAAGCTATTTCAGCTTTAAACAGCTCCTGGGGATCTGGGTAGCTGCAACTTCAGGAGAACAGGGCTGCGTTCTCCTGAAATGTTGAGGATTCGGCGTTGCCAGTTCGCAGGAAAGGCAAGTAGGGAAGTGTCTCAGCTACCTCCCCCATAGCCTTCCACTTGCACAATCGATATAGATCGGCAGAGTGATAATAGTGCCAGCCAGTTGATCGCTTTGACGGGGGCTGCTCTCTCCTTCGGCCGATCTCCTCGCTTGGGGCACGTTGGGAGTGATATTTATTGGAGGCCTCGGCACGTGCAGCGGCCATTTTGGAGGACAAAATCCTCCAACCCATGAGGCGAGTGGCCATTTTAAGTGGCCCAATGGCTGTTTCAGCCCACAAGAAAAATTAATTTGGCATCCACCGGAGGGCCTTCACAGTAAGCAGCACATATTGAGGGTCGCTTCCAGCACCTCTTTTGATTTGCTTACACTTAACATGGATCAAGATAGGGCTCAGGTTGAACTTTCCCCCCCAGTGGAACAGGCCCTCCAACCGGCCAGAAGGAAAAGATGCAGACAGCGCTATCAATCTGCTCAGAGAGAAGTGGCTGCTAAAATCAGGGCTAAGGCTCTGGTCCCCAAGAAAATGACTCAGGCCGAGCTTAAGGCAGAAAAGCGCAGACATGCAAGCACAGATGGAACAGCCTATAAGCAGTTTAAAGGAAGTCTTCTGCCTCCCAGGACTTGAGTACTTCATCAAAATTATTTGTTCCCTCTCCACTGGCCAGCTTCAAGTCATCCAAATGGTCCTTGTTGAAGTTACCACAGGCGGCACACAGCTTTCCTCTGAGGGTCTCCTTGGCTGCCATGGTCACCATCCCATCAGGATGGAGATAAAATTGCACTTGGGAATCATGGTCAATAACAATTTTATCTTGAGTTTTCCTCATAGACACAGGGCTGTTCTCATATGGCAGCGTTATTTTCTGACCATTTACCTGGAAAACAAGATTGAGGTAGGAAAAGAGTTAGCAACCTGAAAACATCCCTACCCCCATTTTTAAATGTTTGTTTTCTTCCTTTGAATCTACCCAAATAGACCTCAGCAGCTAAACAATGGCAACTTGGTTAGTAATTGAAAGGGGTTTCCTTGAGGTGGGAAAAAATGAAACTTTGATTTGGGGTTTTACTGATTAGATTGATAGCAATGGATAGTTTATACTATCATGGAAAAGTAAAGGGTTGAGGGGCTCTTATGTATGTAGGTTTGAACGTTATTGGTTTATCGCACCCCCACACAGGAATGGGAATGTCCTAGGGGCCCATGGTCTAGGATTCACATTGATTTCGCAGGCCCTACCAGAGGGCACACCTTTCTTATTATAGTAGATGCATATTCCAAATGGCTAGAGGTAATTCCTATGGCATCCACCACAACTGATGCTGTCATCAAACAGCTCAAAAAACTTTTTGTAACCCACGGATTACCTGATGTTCTTGTCTCTGACCATGGCCCTCAATTTACATCCAACCTTTTTGAATCCTATTTAGCACAACAGGGTATCAGACATGCCCTCACTGCCCCTGGGCACCCTTCGGCTAACGGCCGGGCTGAACGCATGGTACGTTTTACCAAGGAGAAGCTTCAGCAACTGGGTCCTGGGGACATCACTGGGAAAGTTGAAAAACTTCTTAGTGTTCAGCACATCACTCCTAACCCATCTAATAACTTATCCCCAGCAGAGTTGTTGATGGGTAGGAAACTTAAGTCTTCCCTTGACCGCCTTCATCCCACTTACGCACCCAACGCACCACTAGATTCCACTTCCAAAGTTCGCACATTCAGTGTGGGTGATTCTGTTTATGCTAAGAACCTTATGGGTGAACCTTTGTGGATTCCTGCTGAGATAACTCAAATCACAGGCCCTCGTTCTTACAGGGTGCAAACAGAGGATGGACTCCTCTGGAGCAGGCACATTGATCAACTTAGATCCAGGTTCTCTCAGGAACATCGCACTTGTCCCTCTCTAGTTCCCTCACCTGATGTCAATTCTAGGGGGGAAGGGGAGGAACAGGAGGAAAATCAGCAAGCAAGAATCCATCCCATGTGTAACGAGCCATTACGACAGGAATCATCCCAAAACCTGTCACAATGCCAGATTCCATCCTTAGAAGTGGAAGATTGTACATCACTACCTGACTTGGGTGCTGACATTGGGCTGGAGATGGGTTGGGAGGAGAGACCAGATTCTAACAATCAAACAGGGTCTTCTTTCACAGGGAGTCCCAGAAGGGAAATGTCAACAGACACATTTCCCCTCTCACTGGGTGAGAATGTTAAAACTTCTGAACCACGAAGGTCTCAATGTACACGCAAGAGCCCCACCTATTTAAAAGAATACATTATATAGGTTGGGGTTTGGTATGGACTGAACCTAGTGGGGAGGGGTGTTATGTATGTAGGTTTGAATGTTATTGGTTTAGTTTGAATTGTTCTTGTAAAATGTCAAATATGATTGGTTTAAAAAGTGTGGGAAAACCCTGCACTCTGATTGGCTGGCAACTACGGCTGGTGGCTATAAGTAGCAGCCGTAGCCCAGCCAAGTTGGGTCCATTCGAGGTGTAGTCACTAAATAAACTCTTCACTGAAGCTCTTCGCGTCTGACTCTTCATGCAATGCCTTATTCTACTGCATCAGAGGGAATCAATCTTTTTTCTTTCTCTCTCCCCTCCTCATTTTTCTTTCCCCTTCTCCTCCCCACAGTGTCCTACTATTTGCTTTTGTATTTTTATATTTTGTTCTATAATTAATAAAATGTTTTTTAAAGTAATTGAAAGGGATTTCCCAGAGGATCTTACAACTGCACCATTACTGAAAAGTCAAAAGGTGTTCCTGAAGATGCCAGTGGCAAAATTTCTGTACACTAGAGGAGTGTCCATTAATTCAACCAGATTCTAACTTGAGTCAAGGGAGACTTTTGCTTTCATTCAGTTACTACCAAATTTAAAATGCAACTTTATCATTAAAATATGTACAAATTATGAAGGTTAAAGTATGAATTGTTCTATCAACCCACTAGTGCCTTTTGCATTCTCTATCCAGAATATATGAAGGACTATTCTCTGTTTGTGTGTGTGTGTGTGTGTGTGTGTGTTAGGGTTCAACATACATTGAAGAATTTATGTTCAAGGCTACTAAGTGTTCCATTAGTTCTTGATTTGCTCTTGGTTTTCACTTACCCATAACCTTTCTCCATTTATAATCTGGATGAATCCACCTCGAAAGTAAAAGTAGATAGATTTTCCAACCACCATCTCCTTCGTATAATCCTTTTCGATGCTCACTAACAGCCTGAACCAGGAGGCAGAGTTCTGGTCACAAAGAGAAGCTATTTCGTAGACTCCACTGCAGGAATACCTCCCTGAGGCACCATCGAAAGAAGTGATACGCGCTTGAGCAGTGAGTTTGCACTGAGCTTCCAGCGTCACGCAGCCATACACGCCGTCCCAAAGGGCACAGGCCTCTCCAAGCTGGCAGCTGCTTTCTTTACACTGGAGCTGGCCTGCTGACTGGCAGGTGCATTTTTTTGTGCAGCCCTTTGAGTAAATGTGCTCGCCGATCTGTTGAGCAAAGTCCCAGAGTTAGTTACAATGAGAAAAGACAAGCATCTCCTTCTTCCTTCCAATTTTTAAATTAATTGTAGACATAAATGCATGTTGCAAGTCCCATAACCAGGGACATCGACAGAGGGGCCAAAGAGTTAAGATAATAGCTGTTGCTTGATGGTCCTGGGTAGATAAAGATACATGGACGGTTTCAAAACTTTGAAAAATGAAATAAAATAATAATAAAACTACCACATAAATATATATGTTGTTTATGGGCTTACACAACCTTGCCAGTTTAGCCATCTGTCCAGCAAATTACCAAAGATCTTAACTGTGAAAAATAGTCGTAAGTCACTTTATTCAGTGCCTTTGTAACTTTGAATGGTCACTAAATGAACAGTTGCACGTTGAGAACTACCTACAATCTGTCAGGAATCATTCCGAGTCTCCATCTCATCAGAAATAGCCCCTTTTGCTCTCAGCCACATCAAGGGAGAGAGAAATTACCTTCAGGTAGGCACCACGATAAGTGCAGCCACATTGCTTCATGGTTACACATTGAGATCCATCAAACACATAGTCCTCATCACACTGACAGCCTTCAAAGCAGTTCCCTGAGCACTGACTTGGAGTAGATAAGGCAGCACAGGTGGAATCGCAAGTTCTGGTACATGGCTCATAATGGCTGTGGGCCGGACAGGTGAGAGCTGTGGAAACAGAAGAAGCAAATAGGTTAAAATGGCTAGGGAATTCCAGGAAGTGAAGTCCACATCTCCTAAAATTGCCCCCAAGTTGAGAAACACTGCTCTAATGAAGTGCTAATGACTAACAATCACGTCTTCCAGGGAAGGAACGTACAATCTAGGGAGGTATGTTGTCTCCTGGAGCAAAAATCAAAGATGTGGCTGAGAACCTAACCAAAACAATGAGGCCTACTACCCTTCCCTCTTCTTTCACAGAGAGAGGAATTAAAGGTAAGGATTCCTGGAACAAGTACCATGTTTCCCCAAAATAAGACCTGGTCTTATTTTTGGGGACTCCAAAATAAGCACTAGGGCTTATTTTGGGGGGATGTCTTATTTTTTTCCATCTACTTGAAGAGTACATGGGAGGCTCACTTCTTCTGCTTCCTGTTGGCGGGCAGGAGGTCTCACGACCATGACACCACAAGCAACCAGGTGGAATGGGTGGCCATGCAGCTGTGCAGGCGCTTTAAAAGGCCTTATTTTGGGGATAGGGTTTATATTGGGCACACATGCAAAAACCATTGTAGGGCTTATTTTTGGGATGTTATTTTTGGGGAAACACAGTAATTGCTGAAGCAACTCTGGAATCTCTTTGAATCAGGATGCATCCATGCTTGGCTAAGCACCAGAAGATTTTAGGATTTAAATGGCTGTGAACTGGATAGACTCAGCAATTAATAAGAATAGTAAGGCAAAGCATAGGAGGATAGAATAAGACATTTGAGGCAGAGAGTTGGCTATTTATGGAAAGTAACTTCCTACAAACTTACGGCAGAAGGAAGAGCTTCTCCAGGCTCTAATGTTGGCGCCAGATGCCTGGCAAGCTGCTACATAGGCTTGAAGACTTCGACAAAGGGATTCTTGAACCTCATTGGTTGTACAGGCCTCATTCAAACAGTGTTCAAAATATTCTGCAGGGTTCACCAATGAATGGCAGTCTGTGAATGGACCTGTCTTGGATGGGATCATTCCACAGAAGTTCTCTGCTTCATATTTTGTTTTCTCGGCTTTGTTGCAGATGGGACATTTGTCCCCACAGCCATCAGAACAAATTACACCATTCACAGGGACCTTCCAAGAAGCCGCAAATTCTTCCACGTTTTCAGTGTGTATTCCATTAGCTAGCATGAAGTCATCCTTCGGATCACCGTTGAAGTTGCCAGCCAGGCCACACATATGACCCCTGTAAGTACTGGGGACAGAAACATGAACATATGAAGAAGTATCGTATAGGACTGTGAGGCCAAAGGTTGTGGAGATAATGATGTTGTTCCCTTCTTGGGTGATCCAGAATTTCCCATCAGCTGCATTCATTGGCAGGGTATACAACTGTCCATCCACCTGTACCAACAAAGAATAAAAATTGGGGATAAGTGCTGGTTTTACATGCATAGAATTTAATGCTCATTTCACATTGCTTCATAGCAGTAATTAACACTTTTTTTTGCTTTCCCTTTTTTCCCCTTATGATCTTGCAGGCAGGCTGCATTAGCAAAATCATCAGAAGTAGAAAGCATGTATGTAACTTTTCTGCTTGATTGTATGCATTAAGCCCCTAATAAATTTAATGCATCTATTTTATTAAAAGAAAACAAACAGGTAGAGATTTCTGCTTCCACTCATTTGGGAGCTATCCCTGCAATATTTCCATCTTCTCTGTAGTTGTATAAAGACCAAATAAAATGTGGAGGGAGGAGTGTAGCCCCTATTCTCCAAACAGTTTGCTGGCCATAGATATCAAAGCCTTTCCCCCAAATATGATAACAAAAACCCATGAAATAAACTTCCTAGTGATAAGCTCTTTACAACTGTCCATCTATGGAGATTCTGAGTTCTCCATTACTAGTGGCTTTTAAGAAGAGATTGGAAAGCCACACCTTGAAGATGATTTCTTTGCTAGATCATCCCTGTGATTCTTTCCATTCTACAATCCAAAGATTCTAAGATGGGATCAGGCAGCTGTGGCCCTTCTCCGTCATGTTACTTTCACGACTGCATTTTGTAAAGCACACTGTTGGCTAATGTGTGGTTCACCTACCGTTGCCTGCCACTTTACTCCCTTCCGAAGAGTGATTGTGTAACCGTGAATGAAGACCTTCACATTCCGGATTAGAACTAAAGGACCATCACCAAGCTTCTCCTTCTCTACCCACACAGTGAAGTTCTGGAGCCGAGGGTTGTGCTGGCAGACTTGGGCTAAGGCGTAAGTACAGGAGCCGTAGTGTTCAAAATGCCTTCCATCAAAGGAAATGAAATAAGGGCCACCCAGTGCGATGGCCTTTCCATAGCCTAAGGGGTGGCAGCCTTGAACGCCCTTTACAATCTTGCATTCCTCATAAACTCCACAAGAGAACGTTTGGCATTCTATCGTTGCGTTACCCGTGCAGATGCACTTTTTCTGGCAGGAAATGGTGGGATAAAACTCTTCTCCCAGCTTGTAGTATCGGCCTTGGTCGAAACAGCCACATTTGGCCTTTGAAACACATTGATCTCCACTGCGGATAAATCCAGAGTCACAAAAACACCCTTCCAGGCATGGAACATCACACTTCTGGGGTGAGATGAGGCTCTTGCATGTGGCTGGACAACCACTGCCACAGAGCTCATAGTGGGTATTAGGTGGGCAAGAAATACCTGAAGAACAGAATAAAGAGAAGGTTGCTTGTCAAATTATCACAAAGAAGAGGGGGTTAACCTGTTTTCCAAAGCACCACAAGGTAAGATATGAAAAATGGATGGAAACTAATCAAGGAGAGAAGCAACCTAGAACTAAGGAAGAAATTTCCTATCAGTGTTGACAATTAACCAGTGGAATGGCCTGCCTTCAGAAGTTGTGGATGCTTCATCACTGAAGGCTTTTAAGAAGAGACTGGAAAGCCACTTGTCTAGAACGTTATAGGGTGTCCTGTTTGTGCAAAGGGTTGGACTAGAAGATCTCCAAGGTCCCTTCCAACTCTATTATTCTGTTAAATAGATTACAGGCAAAAATAATTATGCTTTTCTTCATCCTTGCATTCTTTAATGGACCCATTGGTAATGTTGGCTTGAAATTCTAGCTTTTACAACACTGAGGAAGTCTGACCTGCTCTTCCTCTGAAATATTGCATTCAGAAAATGTACACACTAGGAAAAGTAAGCCAAAAGGGAGTACCTATGGAGAGGAGTGTACATGAAAATGCTTGTGAGTATTCCTCAGAATGAATTCGTTGAAAGCATAGAGCCAAAGGGAAAGTGAAGCTTTCTTTGGACAAGACAAGGTATTTTATGTTGATACAGTGGTTCTGATACTAGCCATTTAATGCTTCTGTATAATGGGTTGAATATAAACTAAACTTGTTCCACCTATGTCCCATTTATTTGCTATAGAAAATCAATATTTATTACAACCACAGTAACTATAGTTGCATCCATCTTAAAAAAATCCTCAAAACATTGAGCTGAAGCAATATATCCAGGAACAACGGGTCAGAGTTCAAGATATATTACAGAATTATAATTATTACTACAGTAAATACAGAAAAAAATGGGTGGGGGGATTAATACTGGGTTTAAACTCTGATAAATATAAATGTTTTCTGCTCTGTACAGTTGCATACGGGTTGCATTGTTACTTTACAATCACTCTGGAGCTTTATATATTTGGGGAAAAGATTGTTCTTGTTTTAATATTTTAATGTTGGGCCTCTTTCCTTTTTCCAATTCAGGCTGGTGATTTCAATTTATCACAGATCCTGGATCGACAGATTTTGGAGCATTATCTTGCTGAACCTGCCATCATTTCAGATGTGTTGGGTTTTAACACATCTGGGGCAGCACCAAGTTGAGGAAGACTACTGTGATATAAATTGGCTCTTCATCAAATGACTCTCCCATTTCTATTACTGGAGTTAGGCTCTCTTTCATCTCTTATGCCAACTATGAGTCTTGGTGCAGTGGTTAGAGTGCAGTACTGCAGGCTACTTCTGCTGACTGCCAGCTGACTGCAATTTGGCAGTTCAAATCTCACCAGGCTTAAGGTTAACTCAGCCTTCCATCCTTCCAAGGTGAGTAACATGAGAACCCAGATTGTTGGGGGCAATAGGCTGACTCTAACCCACTTAGAGAGAGCTGTAAAGCACTGTGAAGCAATATATAAGTCTAAGTGCTATCGCTAAACTTTGAATGCAGGAGAGAAGACTTACTGCAGAAGGATGGTGATCTCCACTGCTCAACTTGGATGCCTTGAGCTTGACATGCTGTCATGTAGGAGCTGATGGCACTACAGAGGGCCTCATGGTGACCTTGGTATACGCAGGTATCATAGACACAATCATCGAAATAAGATTGAGGATCAATGGCATCATGGCATTGCCTGAAAGGCCCACTCTTTTGTAAGAATCCCACAGTAGGATGGACTTTGGTAGGTTTGTTTATCAGCCTCACTGCACACTGGGCAATTTTTGGTGCACCCAGAAGAGCAGCCAGGAATGTCTTTCACCTTCCAGCTGTTTGCAAATTGAATTTCATCCTCTGCTTGCGTTCCATCTTTCATGAGAAAGTCATCATTTTGATCTTTATTGGCATTACCACATAGGCCACAGAGTGCATTGGCATAAGAGTTCGGAACGATGACCTTGGCATAGCTGTACCAGTCAAAGCTGACACGCAGGTCAAAGTTTGTCTTGATGAAGCCGTGAACTCCACTCTGGTAGATGCTCAGTTTATTTTCATAGGAGAAGGGTAGTTCCACAAAGATGCCATTGACCTTAATTAAGATACAGAAAAAAATAGTCAAGGCACTAACAATTCTTTCAATCTTAAGAGTAGGTTTGTTCTTGTTATCTTTCAGACTAATCGACTCCCCTATTCCACTCCATGGGCTGTTTGACAAATAAGCAAAGTAAGAAATCTATCACAATATAATAACAATAAATGTATACATAGCCAAAAAACCCAAATAGGAAATTGCAGGTGTAATTTAAATTTGGCACTAGATGAAAGAGTATAACAAATAAAATGATATGTAAATATTACACAAAACAATTAAAACACTAGCTTATTGATAACTGAAATAATTTCCTCACTAGTTCTCATGAAATTCTCTGAGCCTATGAACAAACATTCTGTAGATGTTTCTAAAATATTGTACAATATAAAAGATATAAAATAAGTTACTTCATCCTCCCTATTAAACCAATATTCGACTGGGAACTGGATCAAAAACAATAGGAAGTCTTCCCTTTAATATCCTCACTAAGAAATAAGAGTCAAACTACAAGTTTCCAGGATTCTATATTCTAACCCAATTCCATCTTTTATTACCAATACACCTGCCTAGTTTAAAGTTTGGATCTTGATTTCTTGGTTAGGAGCTACCGTAAAAGACAACATTAGTGGTATTAATTATGAAATACATCACTAATATATTTCATAACTAATATCTTCAGTAGGTGACTGGAAGAGCTGCAGTGAGGAAAATATGCTGGGCTTCATCTCCCTAAATCAGAAGCCAGCAGTCTTTTTAGACTGAGTTTTTTGTGGGAGTTCCACGAAAGCATATGAAATTTTGCTTTTCTCATGAAAATAAGTCTTGACAACCTGAAAGATCTCTTGGGATTCTACCATGCAGAAAATTATTTTACTATTTCAACATTTATAGTGGGGGCATCAATTTGGGGATGATAATTCGTAATTATTATTCTGACTTCTGCAAGTCCCATATATCTGACCCTTTAAAAGTATACTGTACAATCTGCAACTATCATCCTATCCTGGTTTGGAGAAATCATAGCTAAACTTCTATAGAGCAACAACAAGAACTCAGAAACATCGAGAACTTAATACCTCTGACGCTCTTATGCCTGATAATCTGAACCTTGCAATGACTCTTACTTGTCTTATTAATAAACCGTTCCAACACCCCCTTGGATTAGCTTATGTACCTGAATCTTTTGGGGAAACTCTTGGCTCATACTGATGGTAAAGTTGTAGATCTCCAGGGTCACCACTTTGGTGTAGGACACTGCCTTATTGCCTCGGTGGTTATTCTCCACGGTGACCAAAAATGGCGTAAGGGAAGGATCCTTGGAGCAGAGCCCGGCCATTTGGTAAATACAGCTTCCCATGAAGTCGTATGTCTTCCCATCAAAGGTTTTATAGTGAGGATCTCCAGTTCCTATGCAGGTACTGTAACTGACAGCATGGCAACCCCGGACACCATTGACCACGAGGCATTTTGTCTTGTCCTTGCAAGAAGACTTTTGGCATACAACGCTGCCTAATTTAGCATCACACTTGCAATGACTCTGGCAGTCTTCATCTCCCCAGAACGCTTCCCCTGCCTTATAGGTCACGCCTTGGTAAATGCAACTGCAGGCGTCCACCGGAACGCACTTCTCACCGCTGCGGACAAAGCCCTCGTCACACTGGCAGATTTGCACAGGTGTTCTTACAGGTGCTGGGGCAGAACGGTCAGAACAGGTTGCTGGACAGGCATTTCCACAGACTTCGTAGTGGCTGTTCTCAGGGCAGGATATTTGGACTATTTAATATGAAAGCATGGTTAAAGCAAGATGAGATGAGATGCACTTCATTACTGAGAAAATATCCTATGTATCTAATGCAAATTGAGCAAAACATTCACATCGGTTCTTGATAATCAAAGGAGCAGCAGACTTTTCTTTTGAAGGAGAAGGCAAAGGGAAGTCCTTTTAAAGTTTTGGGAAGACAGGAAAGCATCTTTATGGAGGAAACTCACCTGGTCTGCATTGTAGGAGGAGAGAAGTGTTAGTTTATGACAGGGAAAAAATCAGAAGGAACTTAACACATTTTACTAAAAGGCAGAAGCCTTTGTGAGCTGCACACCCTTCATCAGATGCAAAGAGCCACAAAAGCCAACCCTTTTCATAAAATGGGTTAGTTGGATAAGATGCTACCAAACTGCACTTGTTCTGCTTAATTACTGAAAAATGCTGAATAAGCAGTGGAAAAGTAATACAGGAATGGGGTGGGAGGAAGGAAGAAGGAAAACACTTTTACATTCAGTGTTTCTCAACCTTGGCAGTTTGAAGATGTGTGGACTTCAACTCCCAGAATTCCCCAGCCAAGGGGAGTTCAAACTGCCAAGGCTGAGAAACATTGTCTTCCCATTTAGCAAGAGGAGAAAAAGTTAGTATTTTCCATTTCATCCCCTATCTCTAATTTGCTAGTTAACAATACATTACAAAGTACAGGGAACCATGGAAGAATAAAACAAGCCTAATCTTTTATGTTTCTTTTTTCCATTCCTAAAGTTTAGATTCATTACTTTGCATTTTAAAGTTGGGTGGTTTTGTAGAGAAATAATGAAAGCAAGGGTCACTTGGACTTTGGCTTACAAGCTTTGTTTCTAGAGTTAGATTCACTTATATTGTTGGGTTTAGTTTTTTATTTGATTACTGCTTTGGAAGTGACTCAATGTCAGACATGATTAGAGCATCACTTACTTAAGCCAAAATAAATAAACATCCAAATGCAAGAGAAATGCAAATTGATTTAGCAATCTTTCTTATAAACATTTGATTTATTGTTACTTTATTTTTCAATGAAAGATTAAAATGGCTGTGATGGAAGATAATATGCATGGAGAAACCACACAAAGCTTGTGGGGAGGACAATTGCAAGTAGGGAACAGAATAATTGTATTGCTCTGATGCTCCCCAGGATTCCCTTTCAAGATCTGAGATTTCTACTTCATTTTACATCTTTATTTGGAGGTCCTTTTAAACTGAGCTTTCAATGGCATAGTCTCCAAAGAACTCTTCAGTCATGAGCTTTGTCCTATCATAGAATCAGCTCAGGATATATAAGCTGAGCTGGCATCCCTCTCTCCATCCATTCATCCATCCATCCATCCAGTGGTGGGATTTAATTTTTTTACTACCGGATCTGTGGGCATGGCTTGGTGGGCATGTAATGGCTAGGTGCGTGGCTTGGTGGCAGCGGAAAAATATTGTAAAATCTCCATTCCCTCCCCACTCCTGTGGGAAGGTTACTGCAAAATCCCATTCCCTCCCACCCCACTAACCTGCTTTCCAGCTCTGCTCTCCTGTGCAGGGCAACCAAAGGAGCCCAGCCAATCAGCTGGGACTCGGAAGGCAGAGAATAGATGGGGGCGGGGCCAGTCAGAGGTGGTAATTGCCAGTTCTACTCAAAATTTCCACTACCGGTTCTCCAGAACTGGTCAGAACCAGCTGAATACCTTCTCTGCATCCATCCATCTATCTATCTTTCATATTTCTTAACTGACCATCTCCCTTTGGTTATAGTACTCAAGCTACAATTGCTTTTCACTGAGGATATACAGCCAGTGAACATAAAGGAATTAATGCTTACTCTTATCACAGGACTGGACTCCCTCTTGAAGGCTGCAGATTTCATCAGTGGCACAAGAGTGGGCCTCACATATAAGCCCTTGACCAGGGACAAGTACACTTTTTTCTGGCATGTATTTAGCAGAACTATCTCATGCGGCTAGTGGGAAGAAACAGAGATTTTCTGAATTACAACATATTTATTTTATTTATTTATTTATTAATTTGATTATATGCCCCTCTCCGAAGGACTTGGGCGGCTTACAAAGTAAAAAAATAACACGACAATAAATTAGATAAAACCAGATTAAACAAATCAAGCTGAATTAACACTAAAATCCCAGAATTAAAACTCTAAAAAACCACCCCACCCCAGGGTCACAGCCCGGGTTGATTAAACAACCAGGTCTTCAGGTCGCGACGGAAAGTGCGGAGGTCAGGGGCCAGGCGGAGCTCCAGGGGAAGTTGATTCCAGAGGTCAGGGGCCGCGACAGAGTAGGCCCGTCATCGGGGGACCACCAGCCGGCACTGCCCGGCCGACGGGACCCCAAGGAGCCCCTGTCTGTGGGTTCACACATGTCCAGACTTTGGAATATAAATTTTATTTAATTATATTATTTATTATAACCTTGGTTCACATCATGTTCTTCATTCCATGAGTTCCCAATACAAAAAAATGTGTATATCATTTTCCTATTTTCCAATAAATTCATTTTAGATACGGTCAATGTGGAAGGAATATCCAATCCATGCAAATAATCACCAGTAGTATTCTTCGGATTCTTGTTCGTTGTTTGGTGGAAACATTTCTGGTTTTAAGCCACTCTGAACCATTTAAAACATCAACTGCATAACATTAAAACCTCCCATTCTACAACCCTGTAATCCTTAATTTGGGGTAGAGTTGGGGCGACTGATTGGAGCTGAGCATTTACTGGCTGTATGCCCTTCCTGATGCCTATGTGGAGCTCACAGCAGATTGCGCCCAAAGAGAGAAATATCTGCCACTACCTAGGATTGAATTCTCAACCTTCCAAGCAGGAGGTGAGCGCCTTCACCACTAAACTACCACATTGCACCTGGTGACCATTCTAAGTTATAATAGCATTGACAAAAGTTACTTATGACCTGTTTTCACATTTATGACCATTGCAGCCATCCCCATGGTCATGTGATCAAAATTTATGAGCTTCACAACTGGCATGAATTTATGACAGAAGCACTGTCTCATGATTATCATTTATAACTTCCAGCTGGCTTCCGATAAGCAAAGTCAATGTGGGAAGCCATGATTCACTTAACAACTGCAGTGATTTGCTTAACAAAGTCGGCAAAAGGTCAAAAATGGTGCACAATTCATTTAACAACTGCCTTGCCTAGGAACAAAATGTTGGGCTTTACTGTGGTCATAAGTAAAGGATCATCGGTATATTTGCTAACCTTATAGTCGTGTCCATCTTGCGAACAGCCACAGCTTTCCACGGAAACACAGGAAAGGCCATCAAAGAAGAAGCCGGCATCACACTGGCATCCTTTCACACAGGTCTCTGGGCATGGATCCGGTCATTGATCTTGGCACAAGTTGTGGGGCACAGGTTGGCACAGACCCTGTAATGGCTGTTGACTGGGCAACTTGCAACTAATTGGAAAAAATATACATATGTATATTAGTTTAAATTTCTTGGGTGCTACTCAAGGCAGAGGAAAATGGAATGAAGTGGACATAGCTACCAACTGAAGGTAGTGTGGCTGTGATGGAAGATAATATGTAGGGGGACACCACACAAAGCTAGTGGGGAGAACAACTGCAAGTAGGGAACAGAATGATTGTATTGCTCTGATGCTCCCCAGGATTCCCTTTAAGGATCTGAGAAACACTTTATGTCTTTATTTAGAAGCTTTTGAAATGGGGTATTCAATATCAGTTTCCAAGGGAGTCACCAGACATGAACTTTGACCTGTCTTAGAATCATCTCTGAAAGCTGAGTTGATTTATGGTGAGATACACCCTTACACTTTCTAATAAGTCATTCCAATTGTCTCAAGAAGTGACCACATAGTGTAATGCACACGGCCACATAGTGTAATGAGCATGGCCACGTAGTGTAATGCACACCATGTGAATGGAAAAAGGAGAGCCTTTAGTGATTTATCTGGTGCTCTTTTTTTAGGAAACTGAAAGTTAAAGAAAAGTTAAAGTCAAAGAGGCCATCTATATCAAAATCGAACAGCCCTCTCTCAACAGAGGGGAGAATAAACATCTATCTCCAGTCTACAATACAGTCCTTTCAGCAGTTCCAAGAAGGATCCACACCCATTTGCAATATCCAGGTGACCCTGACGACACAGATAAACCTCCAGGTGACTCTCTAAAGGATGCAAATGACCAGCTGTCTGAAAGGAGCATAAATCCTTCTGTCCCCACCATCCAGTCAGAGCTAACGAAGCTTCTTGGATGAGAAGCAAAACATCTTCAAAGAAAAACCAGAAAGTCCATGTGCCTCTTGAAAAAGCACTTCTGGGGCAACCATGACCTAGACCAGTGGTTGCCAACCAATGGGCTGTGGCCCACTGGTGGGCCATGAGAAAATTTTGGTGGGCAGCAGAGAAATGCTCCCCAAAGCACACACCAAAGCCCACCCACCCGCTGGCTCCCACCCTTCGGCCGAGCGCAAACCTGCAAAGCAGTGCAGCCCTCACTGGGCAGGATGAGGTAATGACGCTGTTGCAGCAAGAGGGAGCTGGCGGCACAGGCAGCCTGAAGCGGCAATGGAGATGCTCTGCTTTGCTGCTAACCCCACCCCCACCCCGGTCATGGCCCAAGCCATCGCTGCCTGGGGAAAGCGTACGAAAAGCGAGCAGAAACATCTCTCGCTGGAGCGAAAGAGCTGAGGTCGAGGAAGACACAGGCAAGATAAGACGGAAGCTGCCACTTTGAAAAGCGCCACTTTCTGTTGCCTGTGCCTTCCGATCTCCGCTCTTTTCCCCCAGCGAGAGTTGTTTCAAGTTGATTTCTTTTCCTGGGGGTGGGGGCAGCAGATACATCAGGGCTGCTCTCTCCTCAGCAAGTGAGGCCTGGAGGAACATGAAAAATTGCGGGCGAGCAAACACCGCCGGAGAAAGGCACGTTTCCAGCGCCCTCTCTGTCCCGAAGTAGGATTGAGTGCGGGAAGGAGCAGGGGAAGGGTAGCAGGGAAGGAGAAGCCCGGCTGGCTTTTCTTCGGCATGGGGCGGGGCGGGGGAGACCAAATGCCCAGACCAAAAGAGCGCCGAGGAGAGAGCTCCTAATAACCAGCCTGTTTGTGCAGGTGAGAGCGCGAGCTTTTCTGGGCTCAACACCCCCTTCTCTGCTTGGAAGCTGTTTTTAAACCAATCATATTTGACATTTTACAAGAACAGTTCAAACTAAACCAATGACATTCAAACCTGCATACATAACAGAAGCGGTGGGAGAAACCTGGAGCTTAGCCTTGTGGGGAGAGTCCTCTTGGGTGGAGGCCGAAGAGTGGGGCCTGGTTATTAGGAGCCCGTCTCCGTTGGCACTTCAAGCCCGGCTCCTCCTTCCCCCAACTCCAGGCAGCCACACCTGGCAAGGTTTCCTCTGACTTGGGGAGATATGAGATGACAGGAGACCAGATTGGGGGGGCTCTGCTTTTCTTCCATTTGAGGGGAGCTGGTTCCTCCCTTTCCAGATCTTCCCAACCTCCAGGCACCATGTGGCTTCTCAAATCCTCCCTCTTTCCCCCCAAAAGGATGGGAAAGGTCCCTCCTTTCCCTTTGCTCTGCCCCACACTTATGATTAAGCATTTACAAATTTGTTATGATTAAATAAGCATTTGTGTGTGTGTGTTTTAAATATTAAATTTATATTTAATATAAAAATAAAATTTTTATATTAAATATATTATCTTTTTTTAAAAAATTCATATTAGTGGTCCTCAGGATTTAAAAGTATGAGTTTGGTGGTCCCTGAGGTCAAAAAGGTTGGTGACTCCTGACCTAGATAACTGAGAATCTCCACAGACACTGAAAGTTAAAGAATTTTCATTACTTCAGGATCTGGCGTGATTGGGGTCAGAGTATTCGTGTGGAACAATGGTCCTTGCATTCTCCTAACAGCTAGAGGGAAGGTATGGAATGGGTGAGAGTGATCACTGAGAAGTTAAATATCTTCATCAATTTGTGAGGATACTTACCTGAAGAACAAAGAGCAGCAGTACCATAGCCATCAGATTTACCACCTCCAAAGATGAAAAGGCCAAATGGGGAGTTCTCGTGTTCCACTAACTGGGCATGATCTGTTATCTCCACATCTTGTTCAGCCCATGAATATTCGCTGCCTGGGATCTTTGTCCACCTGATCGTCTGTTCTTCCCATTTGATCCTACCAGACTCTGACGATTTGGCTATAATCATGGCATGATTTGTGAAGTCCTTCATTCCATAAATGTGGTATGAATTGCAATAGCATGTTGTGGCAGGGATGTTCATGAGGAAAGGGTCATAGGAATTGTCTCCTCTTTTGGCACCAGTGAAAAAAAAAGGACTTGGATTCCAGCATCGGCAGAGATAAAAAGTGGTTGAGAGGTCAGGATCTCAAGTTTGACCACTTCTCCAGCCACCAGAGTACGGGATTCTTTCTTGGAGCTGGATTGATATTTGAGTAAAGTGTTCTCTGCAGAAACAATATACAATATCATATTGTGTCTGGAAAGGAAGAGGAGGGACAATGAAGGTGGTTCCCCAGCTCTGAACTGGCAGGAGCTGCTCAACTACATGATCACAGGCTGTGAACTTGGAAACACAGGAATGTCCACTCAAGACAGCCACAGGTTTGGTCGATTCAATCCTGGTGCCTGATAAATCTTCTGTGCTTTGGAGCTGAATTGCTTCAAAGGCCTTGAGGTCAGTCACAAAAATGGACCCAGGACGGTAAACGTGGCTTTTGTATGTCACAGTGCCTTTCAGGTGGATGGTCACTGTGGTGAGGTCCTCATGGGCTATGATAGCGAATTCTTTTGTGCCACTTTCTGTGGGAGTGACCACATAATATAACTCTCCCAGCTGGTGGATGGGATAGGTGATTGTTCCATCACTTGTTATAGGCAAGTAGTTGTAGGAGATGACGAAATGTCCTGGTCAGCTTCAATCAGCACCTTATTAAATTTGTCACTCCCCACCATTACTAAGGACTGTGGTAACGTAATGGAAGCAATTTCTCCTTCACTGATGGTTTTGTGTAGTATCGTATTGCTGGTCGACACCTTAATATTTGTCACAAAATTATATCCAGAGATGTGCAGCTCAAGTTTTGAGTAGGTTGCCCAGGATTGTGATTTTGCATGAAGGCAGTAATAAAACTCTTCCCCGGAAGTTACATGACAAGTTCCTGAAACAAAAAGGAGTGGATAGATCTGCTTGTGCATTAAATTAGGATACTTCCCTGTCTTCTCTTCTTGTTTCTGATTCGAAGATACATAATAAAGCCAGGTAAATAAGAGCCAATGGCAACTTCTGAGTTCCAGCCCCAGGCAGCAATTTATCACTCTATCACCCTCTTCTCCCCTAACAAATGTTTAAAAAATATATCAATCACATCTACTTTGGTGACAGTGCAAAACCTCCATCCATGCCCATGTGGCCTTCAGACAGGATAAAATGTCACAGCATGGCCCTGAGTATCTTTTACTGATTGGTATCATTGGTTTAAGCCAATATGCACATTTCATCTTTTCCATTTGTTTGGATTGTCTTCCCTGGGGTAAATATTCTGAGAATCATACTTTAAGGTAACTCTGAACCATTGGAACCCCTTTCAGCCCCCATTCTGAAATTCTGCTTACCTTTCTGAACACAACTCATGACTCCTTCTTGGGACTCACAGGTCTCCTGAGTGCACAGCTGTGGTCGATACAGGTCAGCCCCTCCCCTGGGATGCAAGTGCATTGCTTCTTGCAAGCATTCAACAGAACCATCTCGTTGGGCTGTTGTCAAAATGGAAAGATAAAATAACAGAACAGAATCAAAGCTGATTTCAGATCTACAATAATGAGGGATCCAACCTGTAAATACAATTCACCCAAAAGTTCTGAATAGATATATGAGACTTTCACATAAATCTAAGGTATCCATGTAAGGGGGAATGAAAGAAAGAGAGAATAACATGAAGAATAATTATTTCAACACTGTTCGCAGTGTATTAAAATCTACTGAAATGTTAAAAGAGAATTAGAAGAAAGAGATATGACAAGATAAAACTGAAAACTCTAAAAGTCAAAGAAAAAGAAAAAAGAAGAGAAAAATACCAGAAGAAGCAATTTCCAATCTTCCTTACAGCAGTTACAAACATGGTTACAATTATCATTTCCACAGTTCCAAATTATGTATCATGGTTTCCGTCTTCCCAGAACAACCTTTAATCAGTATACTTCAAGTTCACCAATTTGGAGCTCCCACAATCAAGAGACTGTGAGCTTGATCCTAGGTAGAGGCAGATATTTCTCTCTCTGGCTACAATGAGAAGATATCTGCTGAACAAAACTCTGCATTGGCAACAGGAAGGGCATCCGGCCTTTAAACACTCTGCTAGCTCCATTCAGGTGCCCAGACTCCACCCTGCAAGGGATTATGTGGTCATCAAAAGATGATGATTATTATCTCAAGTTCCCCAATTCATCTTTGTCCATTTTCAGCAAAAAGTCCATAAAGGATTTCAAATCTTTACAAGAAATTATTGTTGTCCCTAAAAGCACAGCATTTTGCATCATTTTTATACACGACTCTAGATACTATAAATAAATACACCCATCATATTCCTATTGCAATTTGAAAGCCCTGAAAAATTATCAGTTGGGAGATCACAAAGTACAAAGGAAGACTCAGGTGGTATAATTTGGAAGGCAAACACTGAGATTCAGATTATAAAAATATTTATCTGTTGCAGTATAGTCCTTACGTTTATCGCTTTCAGATTTCAAAATTGATAAAATTTCAAAGATCACAATGAAGGGATACTGAGAAATTGGGGATCATGATTCTACAAACTCTGAAGACCAACCACCACCAAAATTTATCCATCATTCGTTGTTTGTTTTAAACGTTTGTTTTATTTGTTGTGTTTTTATTTGGTGAGCCACCCAGAATTCCTGTGGCTAGATGGATGGCTATCTATCATTATTTGATGAATACATTTAGTAAGTAAAGGCAGTGACAAAGAGAATACAGGAGTAAATCCAAACATTAGTTACCTGATAATAGTGTCCGTTGCTGAAGCACCCACAGCTTTCTTTGGGAATGCAATCAACGCCATCAGATAAAAACCCGTCATCACACTGGCAGCCCTCCCTGCAGGTCTCTGGACATGGCTCAGCATCTGTGACGTTGGCACAGTGGTTGGAGCAAGTGTCAGTGCAGACTTCATAGTGACTGTGGGCTGGACAGGTTATAACTAAATGGAAAGAAGAGACATAGGAAATCATAATTGCCTAGTCAAGATGAGAAAGGAGGCAGACAGTCTTGGCTACTTCTTGGTAAGGAGAGAAGAAAAAGAGATCCATGGAAGGAAAGGAACAGGTCCCAAAGGTGCTTTTTTCAATAGGCAACTGGACTTTCTTGTTCTTCTCTGAAGACATTTCACTTCTCATCTAAGAAGCTTCTTCAGCTCTGACTGGATGGTGGGGAATGGACGGATTTATAAGCTGTTTTGTCTGCATCCCCAACAGCCTTTGTCTGTGTTCAATAGTGAAGGGACACAGGGCAGAAAACATCCTGCAAAAGCACAGTTCCCCAACACAGTCCTTTCAGCAGTTCCAAGAAGGCACACATCTTGCAGTACTCAAGTAACCCTGATGATGCAGTTAAATCTCCAGGTGGCATCAATGACTCTCTAAAGGATGCCAATAACCAGCTGTCTGCAAAGGAATGTAAATACTTCCATTCCCACCATCCAGTCAGAGCTGAAGAAGCTTCTTGGATGGGAAGTGAAATATGTTCAAAGAAAAAAAAAACAGTCCAGTTGCCTCTTGAAAAAGCACCTTTGGGACAACCAGGACTTCAGTGACTGAGAATTTCCATAGACAAAAGGAACAGGTCACTGATAGAATTTCTTTTCTTAGCCATGTGAACAATTTTTCCAGCTAGATGCCTTCTAGAATGTTACAGTTTCAGCTCTCTAATTTCCAATCACATCTGGCAGGAAGTATCATCCCATTTACTTCCCGCCTACCAGACATCTGGAAACTAGCCCTAATCAACAAACGAGTCCCAGCCACGAAAACCAACACCGGACCCAAAATAACACATGATGCCACCACCAATCTCCTTCACCAGACTCAAACCCAAGCCCACACCACAGATGAAGGCAACCACCATCCAGAAACCAGACCATGGCTGCAACACCAGCTGCTACACCCCCTCCAACCCCCAAACTAAGCAAACTGACTGCGCTATAAACACATAGCCAGACCTCAAACTCAGAGCCAAACCAAGGCCCAGAATGCCACATCACAGCCTTCCACCCAGGATACTACATCACAGAACTCAGGAGATCACAACACAAAACATCAGGAGGTTGCAGCACAGACAACGACCCAGGAGATTACAACCACACCCAGGACGTCACAACAATAGAACTCAGAAGGTCATCACACAGCCCATTACCCAGGTCGTTACAACACAAAGGCTGAGACACACAGCCAGCACCTCAGCCACACAGGGTCTCAGGAAAGCCATCCAATCTGCATACATCAACTCCACAAACCAATCAAGAAGCAACAACACAGCCAACTCTAGAGTTTAAAAGGGAAAACAGCCACAATCACACACTTCTCCCAGGAGAAGCGAAGCTGAAGACACCAGCCTGAAGATGACGGATGAGATTTCGTCGAACGCGTTGCCAAGGTATTTCAATCTTATCGGACAAGACCAATACCAAGACCTATATACACATATGTATATACATACATATGCATATGCATATGCATATACATATATATATATCCTTATATTTACACTCTGCATCCCTCTTATTTCTTGAAATGATATAAAGCTTTTAAATACTTATTGGAGAAGCAAACAGTTATGAGCCATAACCATCCATGATACTAAAGCAAGCTTTCTGAACCTTGATGGGATTCAACTCCAGAATTCCACAGCTAACATGGCTGCCTGGGGAATTCTGGGAGTTGAAGTCCACACATCTTAAAACTGCCAAGGTTGGGGAACCAGACACTCTAAGGCAGGCCACATTTAGTGAAGGAGAAAAAGTCCCCGATATGTTATGTGACACAGCTGTGATGACACGAGTTTGGCATCCCTGCTGTAAGGATAGTTTCCAAGGCTTATTCCATGTGTATCCCACTTGACTGGCTTAATCTTTCAATGAACTATAAATCACATGGTATAAAAGAGTTCTTGTCCAGGCAAATACAATATAGGGCTTCAGGAAGAGCTCCTTTCAGCAAAAATGCAAATCCACACTGGAAAGACTCACAAAATTAAAGGTATTAAGTTTGACAATACACAGGAGGTACAGTGATCCTGGAACCATAGCCATCATTCTGTGAAAATTCAAGGGTGAAGACCCCAAGTGAAACATGAAGACCCAATGAAGAAAGAGTACCTCCTCCTGTAGCCAAGCTGTATTCAGTCCAATAGTATTCTGTGCCTGGGACTGATTTCCACTGGCTTTTGCAAAGGTCTTCCTCTGTATTTGATTCCACTGGGATCAGAGGTTTTGCCACGATGATAGCATTATCCAAATGCTTCACTAGGAAGATCATATGATCTGCAAAAACTTGTAACAGCTGGAATATTGAGTAGCAATGGTCCATGGCCTTGGCTTTCACCACCAGTAGAGAAGTAAAGCACCTGGATTCTAGCACTGAAGGAAATAGAAACTGCTCAGAAGAGTATTTGTTTAACTGCACGACTTCTCCAGATTCCAGGGTCTGGGAGCTGAGCACACTCCCATGTTGGTATTTGAGATAAGTGTTTTGAGAAGCTGTTATATACAGTATGCCATCCCTGTTTTGAAAGGGAGCATAGAACAATGAAGAAGGTGCCCCAGCTTGAACTGGGCAGCAGCTGTTCAAAAACTTGTTGCAGGTGTTGTTTTTCATAATACAGCTGTGTCCGCTGAAGACAGCCACAGGTTCTTTTGATTCAATTCTGGTACCTGATAAATCATCTGGAGCTGAAGTGCTTGGAATGCCTTAAGATTAACAGAAAGTTTACTCCCTGGGCAGATAACCTGTCCATTGAATAGCACATCTCCTTTTAGGAAATATCAACATCAGTGGCAGTTTCTGAGCCACAATGGCAAATTCCTTGAAACCATCTTTTTGTAAGCATTACTTGGAGTTACCATGATATACTCTATCTAGCTGGTGGACCGAGCACAAGAGTAGTGCCAACAAGCCCCAGACCCTGGGCAAGACTGAAATGTCTCTGTTAGCTTCAATGAACACAGTCCTATCAAAATAATTTGATCCACTCATCTCAAATGTGTCTGGGAGACTAACTGTTGTTGTCATTCCTTTGTTGATTACAAGTGTTCCAGAACATATGCTTCCTTCCTGACACTTTGATTAGAGTTGAGTGATGATGACCTGGTGATGAGCAGCTGATATTTAATGTCAGATGGCTCATGTTGGTATTTCTGGTGGTCTTGCATGAAAGCCAATGCACATTTTTTCCATGAGGACTTGTTTCTTTTGGGAGTCTAAGAGAAAACAAAGATCTTGGTCAGTTTCTCTCAAACATCCCAAAGGTGCTTTTTTCCAGAGGTAACTGGACTTCTGGTTTCTCTTTCTCTCTCAAACAGTTGCAGAAGAAGTGACAAAGAAGACTTTCAAAGACATAAAATTGCTAACCTGATGTAATGAAGTAAAACATTCTTTTTTAGGGAGGGGAAAGATACAATAGCTCTTGTTCTGTATCAGGTTGTTCTATTTTATCAGACCGTTTGCTTGTAACTGGGTGAGAAACCAGCTCTCATATAGTATTATCAAGAAAGGCACTGAAAATCAGGGATAAACTACCATTTCTAGGTGGCCACCTCAGACGATTGTCCTGAGGGGTGACAATATGAGATGATGGAGAAAGTCTAATCATAAAGATTTGCTTAAGTAAAGTTTCTAAACCATAGTGACCATGAACATAACCTATTTTGTGAGAGGGTATGATAAAACGGTTTGCTTTTGCAGAACAATTTATCAAGTTTCTTTCAACTGCTCTAAAGGTATTATTGCAAATATATTTTGAATCTGGATGGATTGCATAGTTTGCACAGTGAAAGTTGTTTTTGAGTTCCTACAAGGAACTTCAGACAGTTTTCACAATGCTGTGAAATATAGGATATTTTTCTTTATAAAGTTACAAAAACTAGATTAGATCATTAAGGGTCATCTTGAACACATTTCAAAACAGCTCCAGCCATCCTTTTTGTTCTTAAATGGATCAACAAATTTAAACCTGGATTATTATTATTTTTAAATGAAATTTGACAGAAAATGAGGGCCACACAGTATGAAATTTGTATTACTTGGTAAGAAAGATATATATGTATCAGAGTGAGCGTATCGCGACAGACAAGACGTATCGTGACGCATCGCACGCATTTTATGTGCGTGCTGTAGGTCTGGTGTAACTCCACAAAAATCTACAAAATTACCCATTAGTAATCTATGAAACATTGAATATCACACTGGCTGCCATCACCATGTACAGGGTGGCTGCATGTATGTATGTATGTTTTCAATGGTTTATATGTATATTTAGCCAAGAGTTTTTCCCATACCTTAATAGTTGTGCTTTTAAGCACAAATCTTACTAAGACGGGAAAATAATTCAAGAAACCCAATACTATATATGTATGTATGTATGTATGTAGCGTATGCATGTATGCATGTATGTATGTAACATTTGGCCACAGCAAATATTTACCCAATAGATAAGAATGGTTGTAATTTTCTGATCAAGTACATTTAAATGCTAGAGCAGTGATGGCAAGCCTGTCAATAATTTCAAAAGTGCCTAACTTGACTTGAAGGTGTCATACCTTCTCCCAAACAACAGTAATTTTCTACCCCACTCCCTGCCAGGGTTACCCTAAACAGTGGTACTGGAGGCAGTGAAGTAGGATCTGGGCCTCAACCTCAATTGTAGTGTCAATGAGACTTCAATTATCCAAATCATGGTTATTCCAAATATGCTCAAAGGCAACTGATTTGTGGTTTTTTTCTTGAAAACATTTCACTTCTCATCCAAGAAGCTTTTCAGTTCTGACTGAGTGGTGGGGAATAGAAGGATTTATATTGTTTGTAGTCATCTGGATGTTAACATTTTCAAGGAAAACAAACAAACAAGAAAGTCCAGCTGGCTTTTTAAAAGCATGTTTGGCTCCAGTACCACCTTCTAAAAGGTTGCCTAGGGAATAGTGCACTTCCCCACAGCCTGTGCAAGTGCTCCTAGGAAAGTGCTTTTATGTATGCAGGTTTGAATGTCATTAGTTTGAACTGTTCTTGTAAAATGTCAAAATGATTGGTTTAAAAGTGGGAAAACCCTGCACTCTGATTGGCTGGCAACCGGGCTGCTGGCTATAAGTAGCAGCCGCAGCCCAGCCAAATCGGGTCTGTTATGAGCTGTAGTCACTAATAAACTCTTCACTGAAGCACTCTGCCTGACTCTTCATGCAAATCTAACACTGGCGACGAAGGTGGGATCCTTCCCGAAGAGAAGACAACGCGGAGAACAAGCTGAGAGAGATGGCTGCTGAACACCCCCAGCCCCGCTCGATCCGACGGCAGAAGACTGGGACTCATATGCAGATCGCTTCCAAATGTATTTGGAGGGAAACGATCTCCGACATTTCCGAGAAGCGGAAGAGGGCGGTTCTTCACCCACTGCGTCCGGCCAGTTCAAGATGGCTAAGGCATTTGGAGCTGCAGACGTGAAGGTAATGGATGGCCTGACTTAAAAAGTTATTAAGAGCCCATTACCACAAGTATCGTGCCTCATTAAGAGACACGAATTCTACCGTCGGGATCAAGGGGAAAGAAAACGAATGACTTCAGGCAAGTTTAAGGGACATTGGGGTGCATGAGTTTATCAACTTGAAGAGGCCATGCGCGATCGATTTGTTCTAGGCCTAAAAGACAAGGTTTTGCAGAGCAAATTATTAATGAAACCTAAGATCACGCTTAAGGAGGCCATAGAAGAAGCTTCTTCAGCAGAAGCTACCAAGTCCTCAGCAGCAGCCATGAAGAAAATTAACAAGGCCTAAGCCATCCTGATGTGGAAAAACCACAACAACCCATTGCAAGCAAATAGATTCTGATTCAGACTGTAGTGAGGTGGAGGAAGGAATTTATAGACTCAGAATGGAGAAGAAAAGGAAAGACCTGGAAGAAAGAGGCAAGACTTTTATTGCAGAGGTTGGGGGCACCCCGCACTGAATGCAAGTTTTTGATACCATCTGCCTCCTGTAGAAAAAAGAGGTCACCTAGCAAGAGTCTGCAAATCATCCAGAACTCCACCAAGCAGAAAGAAGTTTCCTGACAAAGAATTCAAGCCTAACAACTTCAGTGAGAAAATGGGGCAACACAGAAGAAGCAAATGGGAAGAATGAAACTCATCAAACAGTCACCATTGGTCATTCTTCACCCTTAAGAAGCAGAAAAGTACATGTGAAGGTACTAATTGAAGGAAGGCCTTGCCAAATGGAAGTGGACTCAGGCTCCTATTTATCTATGGTGTCATGGGACACTATTCACAGGCTACTTCCCAACATTCAGAAGAAACATTTCCAGAAGCAAGCACTGACTCTTAAAGACTACCAAGGGAACAAGATTCCAGTAGTTGGAACAAGAGAATTCAACGTGAAGTTCAAAGGCCACACCAAACGCTTGCCCCTGACCATCGTGGACAAAAGCCAAGCTTGCTGGGACTTGAGTGGTTCAATCCACTAGGCATCGAGGTGACTGGCATCAATCATGAGCAACACTGAATGGGAGGAGGCCTTGAAGTCTGAGTTTCCAGAGGTCTTCAGCGATGGATTGGGCAAGTATAGGACCCCTATCACTTTCAACCTAGATCCCAAGGTGCCCCATTGCTTAAAGCCCAGAAGGGTCCCATTTGCCTTAAAGGAAAAATTGATGCACAATTAGATAAACTAATAGCTCAAGGAGTTTTAGAGCCCACTGACCACTCCAGATGGGAGACACCCATAGTCACACCAGTCAAGACTGATGGGTCAGTAAGAATCTGTGGAGACTATAAGGGACATTGAACCATGCCCAGCAGAGCGCATATCCAGTTCCAGTGGTGCATCATTTATTACATTCACTTGGCAGGGGTACAGTCTTTGCCAAATTGGATCTGGCCCAGGCATATCAACAACTAACAGTTGATGATGCCACTGCAGAGGCCCAAACCATTGTGACTCATAGAGGTGCCTTCAAATGTAAAAGGTTACAGTTTGGAGTAAGCTGGCACCAGGCATTTTCCAAAGCCTTATGGAAAGGATGCTCCAAGGACTGCCAGGGTAGTGCCTTACTTTGATGATGTGTTAATCTCTGCTGAAAATGACACTCATTACAAGAGAGACTCAGAGAAGTCCTTACCAGATTCAAGAAAGGGGTTAAAAGTCAAGGAAGAAAAATGCACTCTTAGAACTGACAAGGTTGAGTTCTGGGCTATATGATTGACAAGCATGGCATCCACCCTACAGATGCCAAGGTTCAAGCAATCAAAGAAGCCCTAGACCAAAATGCAAAACAGATTTGCAAGCCTTCCTTGGACTTATTAACTTTTATCACATGTTCCTACCTCAGAAGGCAACCATTGCAGAACCATTACACAGATTACTTGACAAAAGTCTGTTTGGGTCTGGGGCAGGAAGGAACAATCAGCATTTAACAGTATTAAAAGACTAATCACGTCTGATGCTGTACTCATACAGTTCTCTGAGAATTTTACCTGTTGTACTGACTTGTGATGCATCCCTTTTGGAGTGGGGGTTGGCCACAGGCTTCCCAGCGGGAGGGAAGCCCCTATTGCATTTTACTCTCGCACCTTGACCAAAGCAGAGAGGAATTACAGCCAATTGGACAAGGAAGCATTGGCAATTGTTGCAGCTATCAAGAAATTTGAGTATTTATATGGGAGAACATTTACCATTGTCACAGATCACAAACCTTTGTTAGGCATTGTGGCAGGAGACAAACCTACACCCACTATCCTGTCACCAAGAATGCTGAGGTGGACTGAATTTCTTGCTGCTTATTCATACAAACTTATCCACAAGCCTGGCAAGGACATTGGACATGCTGATGCCTTGAGTCGCTGCCCACTTCCTTGTCACAAGGAGGACTTTGAACCTGAGGCACACACCTTTTTCCTAGAAACTGTTGCCAAGCTTCCAGTACACTGCTGAAATTGCCAGAGAGACTGCCAAAGACACTTTATTGGCTCCTATTATAGGCTGGATTAAGAAAGGTTGGCCTCTTCAAGATCTACCTCACCTTGCCCAACCTTTTAAGTCCAGGCAAACTGAATTATCTGTATTAAGAGGATGTATTTTGTGGGGTAACAGGGTGGTTATTCCTGCAAAACTGCAAAGAGAGGTTTTGGAAATGTTACATGAGGGTCATCCTGGTATTGTAAGGATGAAGGGATTGGCCAGGAGTTATGTATGGTGGCCAGGTATTGACAAAATGGTTGAAAACTGGGTTGCATCTTGTCCCAACTGTCAGGTAGTCAGGCCTGCCCCACCTCTCTTGCCCCCAACAGGAATGGGAATGTCCTAGGGGCCCATGGTCTAGGATTCACATTGATTTTGCTGGCCTACCAGAGGGCACACCTTCCTTATTATAGTAGATGCATATTCCAAATGGCTAGAGGTAATCCCTATGGCATCCACCACAACTGATGCTGTCATCAAGCAGCTAAAAAGCTTTTGTAACCCACGGGTTACCTGATGTTCTTGTCTCTGACAATGGCCCTCAATTTACATCCAACCTTTTTGAATCCTATCTAGCACAACAGGGTATCAGACATGCCCTGACAGCCCCTGGGCACCCTTCTCGGCTGAAACATGGTACATTTTACCAAGGAAAAGCTTCAGCAATTGGGTCCTGGGGACATCACTGAGAAAGTTGAAAACTTCTTAGTGTTCAGCACATCACTCCTAACCCATCAACTAACTTATCCCCAGCAGAGTTGTTGATGGGTAGGAAACTTAGGTCTCCCCTTGACCTCTTCATCCCACGCTAATCCACCAACCACTAGATTCCACTAGCAAAGTTCGCACATTCAGTGTGGGTGATTCTGTTTATGCTAAGAACCTTATGGGTGAACCTTCATGGATTCCTGCTGAAATAACTCAAATCACAGGCCCTCGTTCTTACAGGGTACAAACAGAGGATGGAGTCCTCTGGAGCAGGCACATTGATCAGTTAGATCCAGATTACCTCAGGAACATCGCAATTGTTCCTCTCTAGTTCCCATACCTAATGCCTTTCTAGGGGAAGGGGAGGACATGAGGATAATCAGCAAGCAAGAATCAACCCCATGTGTAATGAGCCATTACGACAGGAACCATCCCAAAACCTGTCACAATGCCAAAATCCATCCTTACAAGTGGAAGATTGCACATCACTACCTGACTTGGGTGCTGACATTGGGCTGGAGATGGGTTGGGAGAGACCAGATTCTAACAATCAAACAGGGTCTTTTCACAGGAAGTCCAACTAGGGAAATGTCAACAGACACATTTCTCTCACTGGGTGAGAACGTTAAAACTTCTGAACCACGAAGGTCTCAATTATTGACGAAGAGCCCCACCTATTTAAAAGAATACATTAGATAGGTTGGGGTTTGAGTATGGACTGAACCTAGTGGGGAGGGGTGTATGCAGGTTTGAATGTCATTGGTTTAGTTTGAACTGTTCTTGTAAAATGTCAAAATGATTGGTTTAAAAGTGCGGAAAACCCTGCACTCTGATTGGCTGGCAACCGCGCTGCTAGGTAGCAGCCGCAGAGCCCAGCCAATCGGGTCTGTTATGAGCTGTAGTCACTAATAAACTCTTCACTGAAGCACTCTGCGCTGACTCTTCATGCAAATTCAACAGT
>CM019160.1:19443519-19464784 GCA_009733165.1 Naja naja
TACCCAAATAGACCTCAGCAGCTAAACAATGGCAACTTGGTTAGTAATTGAAAGGGTTTCCTTGAGGTGGGAAAAAATGAAACTTTGATTTGGGGTTTTACTGATTAGATTGATAGCAATGGATATTGATAGCAATGGATAGTTTTACTATCATGGAAAAGTAAAGGGTTGAGGGGCTCTTATGTATGTAGGTTTGAACGTTATTGGTTTATCGCACCCCACACAGGAATGGGAATGTCCTAGGGGCCCATGGTCTAGGATTCACATTGATTTCGCAGGCCCTACCAGAGGGCACACCTTCTTATTATAGTAGATGCATATTCCAAATGGCTAGAGGTAATTCATGGCATCCACCACAACTGATGCTGTCATCAAACAGCTCAAAACTTTTTGTAACCCACGGATTACCTGATGTTCTTGTCTCTGACCATGGCCCTCAATTTACATCCAACCTTTTTGAATCCTATTTAGCACAACAGGGTATCAGACATGCCCTCACTGCCCCTGGGCACCCTTCGGCTAACGGCCGGGCTGAACGCATGGTACGCTTTTACCAAGGAGAAGCTTCAGCAACTGGGTCCTGGGACATCACTGGAAAGTTGAAAACTTCTTAGTGTTCAGCACATCACTCCTAACCCATCTAATAACTTATCCCCAGCAGAGTTGTTGATGGGTAGGAAACTTAGGTCTTCCCTTGACCGCCTTCATCCCACTTACGCACCCAACGCACCACTAGATTCCACTTCCAAAGTTCGCACATTCAGTGTGGGTGATTCTGTTTATGCTAAGAACCTTATGGGTGAACCTTTGTGGATTCCTGCTGAGATAACTCAAATCACAGGCCCTCGTTCTACAGGGTGCAAACAGAGGATGGACTCCTCTGGAGCAGGCACATTGATCAACTTAGATCCAGGTTCTCTCAGGAACATCGCACTTGTCCCTCTCTAGTTCCCTCACCTGATGTCAATTCTAGGGGAAGGGGAGGAACAGGAGGAAAATCAGCAAGCAAGAATCCATCCCATGTAACGAGCCATTACGACAGGAATCATCCCAAAACCTGTCACAATGCCAGATTCCATCCTTAGAAGTGGAAGATTGTACATCACTACCTGACTTGGGTGCTGACATTGGGCTGGAGATGGGTTGGGAGGAGAGACCAGATTCTAACAATCAAACAGGGTCTTCTTTCACAGGGAGTCCCAGAAGGGAAATGTCAACAGACACATTTCCCTCTCACTGGGTGAGAATGTTAAACTTCTGAACCACGAAGGTCTCAATGTACACGCAAGAGCCCCACCTATTTAAAAGAATACATTAGATAGGTTGGGGTTTGGTATGGACTGAACCTAGTGGGAGGTGTTATGTATGTAGGTTTGAATGTTATTGGTTTAGTTTGAATTGTTCTTGTAAAATGTCAAATATGATTGGTTTAAAAGTGTGGGAAAACCCTGCACTCTGATTGGCTGGCAACCACGCTGCTGGCTATAAGTAGCAGCCGTAGCCCAGCCAAGTTGGGTCCATTCGAGGTGTAGTCACTAATAAACTCTTCACTGAAGCTCTTCGCCTGACTCTTCATGCAATGCCTATTCTACTGCAGCATCAGAGGGAATCAATCTTTTTCTTTCTCTCCCTCCCTCATTTTTCTTTCCCTTCTCCTCCCACAGTGTCCTACTATTTGCTTTTGTATTTTTATATTTTGTTCTATAATTAATAAAATGTTTTTAAAGTAATTGAAAGGGATTTCAGAGGATCTTACAACTGCACCATTACTGAAAAGTCAAAAGGTGTTCCTGAAGATGCCAGTGGCAAAATTTCTGTACACTAGAGGAGTGTCCATTAATTCAACCAGATTCTAACTTGAGTCAAGGGAGACTTTTGCTTTCATTCAGTTACTACCAAATTTAAAATGCAACTTTATCATTAAAATATGTACAAATTATGAAGGTTAAAGTATGAATTGTTCTATCAACCCACTAGTGCCTTTTGCATTCTCTATCCAGAATATATGAAGGACTATTCTGTTTGTGTGTGTGTGTGTGTGTGTGTGTGTTAGGTTCAACATACATTGAAGAATTTATGTTCAAGGCTACTAAGTGTTCCATTAGTTCTTGATTTGCTCTTGGTTTTCACTTACCCATAACCTTTCTCCATTTATAATCTGGATGAATCCACCTCGAAAGTAAAAGTAGATAGATTTTCCAACCACCATCTCCTTCAGATAATCCTTTTCGATGCTCACTAACAGCCTGAACCAGGAGGCAGAGTTCTGGTCACAAAGAGAAGCTATTTCAGACTCCACTGCAGGAATACCTCCCTGAGGCACCATCGAAAGAAGTGATACGCTTGAGCAGTGAGTTTGCACTGAGCTTCCAGGCCACGCAGCCATACACGCCGTCCCAAAGGGCACAGGCCTCTCCAAGCTGGCAGCTGCTTTACACTGGAGCTGGCCTGCTGACTGGCAGGTGCATTTTTGTGCAGCCCTTGAGTAAATGTGCTCGCCGATCTGTTGAGCAAAGTCCCAGAGTTAGTTACAATGAGAAAAGACAAGCATCTCCTTCTTCCTTCCAATTTTAAATTAATTGTAGACATAAATGCATGTTGCAAGTCCCATAACCAGGGACATCGACAGAGGGGCCAAAGAGTTAAGATAATAGCTGTTGCTTGATGGTCCTGGGTAGATAAAGATACATGGACGGTTTCAAAACTTTGAAAAATGAAATAAAATAATAATAAAACTACCACATAAATATATATGTTGTTTATGGGCTTACACAACCTTGCCAGTTTAGCCATCTGTCCAGCAAATTACCAAAGATCTTAACTGTGAAAATAGTCGTAAGTCACTTTATTCAGTGCCTTTGTAACTTTGAATGGTCACTAAATGAACAGTTGCACGTTGAGAACTACCTACAATCTGTCAGGAATCATTCGAGTCTCCATCTCATCAGAAATAGCCCTTTTGCTCTCAGCCACATCAAGGGAGAGAGAAATTACCTTCAGGTAGGCACCACGATAAGTGCAGCCACATTGCTTCATGGTTACACATTGAGATCCATCAAACACATAGTCCTCATCACACTGACAGCCTTCAAAGCAGTTCCCTGAGCACTGACTTGGAGTAGATAAGGCAGCACAGGTGGAATCGCAAGTTCTGGTACATGGCTCATAATGGCTGTGGGCCGGACAGGTGAGAGCTGTGGAAACAGAAGAAGCAAATAGGTTAAAATGGCTAGGGAATTCCAGGAAGTGAAGTCCACATCTCCTAAAATTGCCCCCAAGTTGAGAAACACTGCTCTAATGAAGTGCTAATGACTAACAATCACGTCTTCCAGGGAAGGAACGTACAATCTAGGGAGGTATGTTGTCTCCCTGGAGCAAAAATCAAAGATGTGGCTGAGAACCTAACCAAAACAATGAGGCCTACTACCCTTCCCTCTTCTTTCACAGAGAGAGGAATTAAAGGTAAGGATTCCTGGAACAAGTACCATGTTTCCCCAAAATAAGACCTGGTCTTATTTTTGGGGGGACTCCAAAATAAGCACTAGGGCTTATTTTTGGGGGGGATGTCTTATTTTTTTCCATCTACTTGAAGAGTACATGGGAGGCTCACTTCTTCTGCTTCCTGTTGGCGGGCAGGAGGTCTCACGACCATGACACCACAAGCAACCAGGTGGAATGGGTGGCCATGCAGCTGTGCAGGCGCTTTAAAAGGCCTTATTTTGGGGATAGGGTTTATATTGGGCACACATGCAAAAACCATTGTAGGGCTTATTTTGGGATGTTATTTTGGGGAAACACAGTAATTGCTGAAGCAACTCTGGAATCTCTTTGAATCAGGATGCATCCATGCTTGGCTAAGCACCAGAAGATTTTAGGATTTAAATGGCTGTGAACTGGATAGACTCAGCAATTAATAAGAATAGTAAGGCAAAGCATAGGAGGATAGAATAAGACATTTGAGGCAGAGAGTTGGCTATTTATGGAAAGTAACTTCCTACAAACTTACGGCAGAAGGAAGAGCTTCTCCAGGCTCTAATGTTGGCGCCAAAGGGATGCTACATAGGCTTGAAGACTGCTTGAACCATGAAGGCCTCATTGTGAAGGGTTCACCTGTCTGTGAATGGACCTGTCTTGGATGGGATCATTCCACAGAAGTTCTCTGCTTCATATTTTGTTTTCTCGGCTTTGTTGCAGATGGGACATTTGTCCCCACAGCCATCAGAACAAATTACACCATTCACAGGGACCTTCCAAGAAGCCGCAAATTCTTCCACGTTTTCAGTGTGTATTCCATTAGCTAGCATGAAGTCATCCTTCGGATCACCGTTGAAGTTGCCAGCCAGGCCACACATATGACCCCTGTAAGTACTGGGGACAGAAACATGAACATATGAAGAAGTATCGTATAGGACTGTGAGGCCAAAGGTTGTGGAGATAATGATGTTGTTCCCTTCTTGGGTGATCCAGAATTTCCCATCAGCTGCATTCATTGGCAGGGTATACAACTGTCCATCCACCTGTACCAACAAAGAATAAAAATTGGGGATAAGTGCTGGTTTTACATGCATAGAATTTAATGCTCATTTCACATTGCTTCATAGCAGTAATTAACACTTTTTTTTGCTTTCCCTTTTTTCCCCTTATGATCTTGCAGGCAGGCTGCATTAGCAAAATCATCAGAAGTAGAAAGCATGTATGTAACTTTTCTGCTTGATTGTATGCATTAAGCCCCTAATAAATTTAATGCATCTATTTTATTAAAAGAAAACAAACAGGTAGAGATTTCTGCTTCCACTCATTTGGGAGCTATCCTGCAATATTTCCATCTTCTCTGTAGTTGTATAAAGACCAAATAAAATGTGGAGGGAGGAGTGTAGCCCCTATTCTCCAAACAGTTTGCTGGCCATAGATATCAAAGCCTTTCCCCCAAATATGATAACAAAACCCATGAAATAAACTTCCTAGTGATAAGCTCTTTACAACTGTCCATCTATGGAGATTCTGAGTTCTCCATTACTAGTGGCTTTTAAGAAGAGATTGGAAAGCCACACCTTGAAGATGATTTCTTTGCTAGATCATCCCTGTGATTCTTTCCATTCTACAATCCAAAGATTCTAAGATGGGATCAGGCAGCTGTGGCCCTTCTCCGTCATGTTACTTTCACGACTGCATTTTGTAAAGCACACTGTTGGCTAATGTGTGGTTCACCTACCGTTGCCTGCCACTTTACTCCCTTCGAAGAGTGATTGTGTAACCGTGAATGAAGACCTTCACATTCCGGATTAGAACTAAAGGACCATCACCAAGCTTCTCCTTCTCTACCCACACAGTGAAGTTCTGGAGCCGAGGGTTGTGCTGGCAGACTTGGGCTAAGGCGTAAGTACAGGAGCCGTAGTGTTCAAAATGCCTTCCATCAAAGGAAATGAAATAAGGGCCACCCAGTGCGATGGCCTTTCCATAGCCTAAGGGGTGGCAGCCTTGAACGCCCTTTACAATCTTGCATTCCTCATAAACTCCACAAGAGAACGTTTGGCATTCTATCGTTGCGTTACCCGTGCAGATGCACTTTTTCTGGCAGGAAATGGTGGGATAAAACTCTTCTCCCAGCTTGTAGTATCGGCCTTGGTCGAAACAGCCACATTTGGCCTTTGAAACACATTGATCTCCACTGCGGATAAATCCAGAGTCACAAAAACACCCTTCCAGGCATGGAACATCACACTTCTGGGGTGAGATGAGGCTCTTGCATGTGGCTGGACAACCACTGCCACAGAGCTCATAGTGGGTATTAGGTGGGCAAGAAATACCTGAAGAACAGAATAAAGAGAAGGTTGCTTGTCAAATTATCACAAAGAAGAGGGGGTTAACCTGTTTTCCAAAGCACCACAAGGTAAGATATGAAAAATGGATGGAAACTAATCAAGGAGAGAAGCAACCTAGAACTAAGGAAGAAATTTCCTATCAGTGTTGACAATTAACCAGTGGAATGGCCTGCCTTCAGAAGTTGTGGATGCTTCATCACTGAAGGCTTTTAAGAAGAGACTGGAAAGCCACTTGTCTAGAACGTTATAGGGTGTCCTGTTTGTGCAAAGGGTTGGACTAGAAGATCTCCAAGGTCCCTTCCAACTCTATTATTCTGTTAAATAGATTACAGGCAAAAATAATTATGCTTTTCTTCATCCTTGCATTCTTTAATGGACCCATTGGTAATGTTGGCTTGAAATTCTAGCTTTTACAACACTGAGGAAGTCTGACCTGCTCTTCCTCTGAAATATTGCATTCAGAAAATGTACACACTAGGAAAAGTAAGCCAAAAGGGAGTACCTATGGAGAGGAGTGTACATGAAAATGCTTGTGAGTATTCCTCAGAATGAATTCGTTGAAAGCATAGAGCCAAAGGGAAAGTGAAGCTTTCTTTGGACAAGACAAGGTATTTTATGTTGATACAGTGGTTCTGATACTAGCCATTTAATGCTTCTGTATAATGGGTTGAATATAAACTAAACTTGTTCCACCTATGTCCCATTTATTTGCTATAGAAAATCAATATTTATTACAACCACAGTAACTATAGTTGCATCCATCTTAAAAAAATCCTCAAAACATTGAGCTGAAGCAATATATCCAGGAACAACGGGTCAGAGTTCAAGATATATTACAGAATTATAATTATTACTACAGTAAATACAGAAAAAAATGGGTGGGGGGATTAATACTGGGTTTAAACTCTGATAAATATAAATGTTTTCTGCTCTGTACAGTTGCATACGGGTTGCATTGTTACTTTACAATCACTCTGGAGCTTTATATATTTGGGGAAAAGATTGTTCTTGTTTTAATATTTTAATGTTGGGCCTCTTTCCTTTTTTCCAATTCAGGCTGGTGATTTCAATTTATCACAGATCCTGGATCGACAGATTTTGGAGCATTATCTTGCTGAACCTGCCATCATTTCAGATGTGTTGGGTTTTAACACATCTGGGGCAGCACCAAGTTGAGGAAGACTACTGTGATATAAATTGGCTCTTCATCAAATGACTCTCCCATTTCTATTACTGGAGTTAGGCTCTCTTTCATCTCTTATGCCAACTATGAGTCTTGGTGACGCAGTGGTTAGAGTGCAGTACTGCAGGCTACTTCTGCTGACTGCCAGCTGACTGCAATTTGGCAGTTCAAATCTCACCAGGCTTAAGGTTAACTCAGCCTTCCATCCTTCCAAGGTGAGTAACATGAGAACCCAGATTGTTGGGGGCAATAGGCTGACTCTAACCCACTTAGAGAGAGCTGTAAAGCACTGTGAAGCAATATATAAGTCTAAGTGCTATCGCTAAACTTTGAATGCAGGAGAGAAGACTTACTGCAGAAGGATGGTGATCTCCACTGCTCAACTTGGATGCCTTGAGCTTGACATGCTGTCATGTAGGAGCTGATGGCACTACAGAGGGCCTCATGGTGACCTTGGTATACGCAGGTATCATAGACACAATCATCGAAATAAGATTGAGGATCAATGGCATCATGGCATTGCCTGAAAGGCCCACTCTTTTTTTGTAAGAATCCCACAGTAGGATGGACTTTGGTAGGTTTGTTTATCAGCCTCACTGCACACTGGGCAATTTTTTGGTGCACCCAGAAGAGCAGCCAGGAATGTCTTTCACCTTCCAGCTGTTTGCAAATTGAATTTCATCCTCTGCTTGCGTTCCATCTTTCATGAGAAAGTCATCATTTTGATCTTTATTGGCATTACCACATAGGCCACAGAGTGCATTGGCATAAGAGTTCGGAACGATGACCTTGGCATAGCTGTACCAGTCAAAGCTGACACGCAGGTCAAAGTTTGTCTTGATGAAGCCGTGAACTCCACTCTGGTAGATGCTCAGTTTATTTTCATAGGAGAAGGGTAGTTCCACAAAGATGCCATTGACCTTAATTAAGATACAGAAAAAAATAGTCAAGGCACTAACAATTCTTTCAATCTTAAGAGTAGGTTTGTTCTTGTTATCTTTCAGACTAATCGACTCCCCTATTCCACTCCATGGGCTGTTTGACAAATAAGCAAAGTAAGAAATCTATCACAATATAATAACAATAAATGTATACATAGCCAAAAAACCCAAATAGGAAATTGCAGGTGTAATTTAAATTTGGCACTAGATGAAAGAGTATAACAAATAAAATGATATGTAAATATTACACAAAACAATTAAAACACTAGCTTATTGATAACTGAAATAATTTCCTCACTAGTTCTCATGAAATTCTCTGAGCCTATGAACAAACATTCTGTAGATGTTTCTAAAATATTGTACAATATAAAAGATATAAAATAAGTTACTTCATCCTCCCTATTAAACCAATATTCGACTGGGAACTGGATCAAAAACAATAGGGAAGTCTTCCCTTTAATATCCTCACTAAGAAATAAGAGTCAAACTACAAGTTTCCAGGATTCTATATTCTAACCCAATTCCATCTTTTATTACCAATACACCTGCCTAGTTTAAAGTTTGGATCTTGATTTCTTGGTTAGGAGCTACCGTAAAAGACAACATTAGTGGTATTAATTATGAAATACATCACTAATATATTTCATAACTAATATCTTCAGTAGGTGACTGGAAGAGCTGCAGTGAGGAAAATATGCTGGGCTTCATCTCCCTAAATCAGAAGCCAGCAGTCTTTTTAGACTGAGTTTTTTGTGGGAGTTCCACGAAAGCATATGAAATTTTGCTTTTCTCATGAAAATAAGTCTTGACAACCTGAAAGATCTCTTGGGATTCTACCATGCAGAAAATTATTTTACTATTTCAACATTTATAGTGGGGGCATCAATTTGGGGATGATAATTCGTAATTATTATTCTGACTTCTGCAAGTCCCATATATCTGACCCTTTAAAAGTATACTGTACAATCTGCAACTATCATCCTATCCTGGTTTGGAGAAATCATAGCTAAACTTCTATAGAGCAACAACAAGAACTCAGAAACATCGAGAACTTAATACCTCTGACGCTCTTATGCCTGATAATCTGAACCTTGCAATGACTCTTACTTGTCTTATTAATAAACCGTTCCAACACCCCCTTGGATTAGCTTATGTACCTGAATCTTTTGGGGAAACTCTTGGCTCATACTGATGGTAAAGTTGTAGATCTCCAGGGTCACCACTTTGGTGTAGGACACTGCCTTATTGCCTCGGTGGTTATTCTCCACGGTGACCAAAAATGGCGTAAGGGAAGGATCCTTGGAGCAGAGCCCGCCATTTGGTAAATACAGCTTCCCATGAAGTCGTATGTCTTCCCATCAAAGGTTTTATAGTGAGGATCTCCAGTTCCTATGCAGGTACTGTAACTGACAGCATGGCAACCCGGACACCATTGACCACGAGGCATTTTGTCTTGTCCTTGCAAGAAGACTTTTGGCATACAACGCTGCCTAATTTAGCATCACACTTGCAATGACTCTGGCAGTCTTCATCTCCCCAGAACGCTTCCCCTGCCTTATAGGTCACGCCTTGGTAAATGCAACTGCAGGCGTCCACCGGAACGCACTTCTCACCGCTGCGGACAAAGCCCTCGTCACACTGGCAGATTTGCGCACAGGTGTTCTTACAGGTGCTGGGGGCAGAACGGTCAGAACAGGTTGCTGGACAGGCATTTCCACAGACTTCGTAGTGGCTGTTCTCAGGGCAGGATATTTGGACTATTTAATATGAAAGCATGGTTAAAGCAAGATGAGATGAGATGCACTTCATTACTGAGAAAATATCCTATGTATCTAATGCAAATTGAGCAAAACATTCACATCGGTTCTTGATAATCAAAGGAGCAGCAGACTTTTCTTTTGAAGGAGAAGGCAAAGGGAAGTCCTTTTAAAGTTTTGGGAAGACAGGAAAGCATCTTTATGAGGAAACTCACCTGGTCTGCATTGTAGGAGGAGAGAAGTGTTAGTTTATGACAGGGAAAAAAATCAGAAGGAACTTAACACATTTTACTAAAAGGCAGAAGCCTTTGTGAGCTGCACACCCTTCATCAGATGCAAAGAGCCACAAAAGCCAACCCCTTTTCATAAAATGGGTTAGTTGGATAAGATGCTACCAAACTGCACTTGTTCTGCTTAATTACTGAAAAATGCTGAATAAGCAGTGGAAAAGTAATACAGGAATGGGGTGGGAGGAAGGAAGAAGGAAAACACTTTTACATTCAGTGTTTCTCAACCTTGGCAGTTTGAAGATGTGTGGACTTCAACTCCCAGAATTCCCCAGCCAAGGGGAGTTCAAACTGCCAAGGCTGAGAAACATTGTCTTCCCATTTAGCAAGAGGAGAAAAAGTTAGTATTTTCCATTTCATCCCCTATCTCTAATTTGCTAGTTAACAATACATTACAAAGTACAGGAACCATGGAAGAATAAAACAAGCCTAATCTTTTATGTTTTTTTTCCATTCCTAAAGTTTAGATTCATTACTTTGCATTTTAAAGTTGGGTGGTTTTGTAGAGAAATAATGAAAGCAAGGGTCACTTGGACTTTGGCTTACAAGCTTTGTTTCTAGAGTTAGATTCACTTATATTGTTGGGTTTAGTTTTTTATTTGATTACTGCTTTGGAAGTGACTCAATGTCAGACATGATTAGAGCATCACTTACTTAAGCCAAAATAAATAAACATCCAAATGCAAGAGAAATGCAAATTGATTTAGCAATCTTTCTTATAAACATTTGATTTATTGTTACTTTATTTTTCAATGAAAGATTAAAAATGGCTGTGATGGAAGATAATATGCATGGAGAAACCACACAAAGCTTGTGGGGAGGACAATTGCAAGTAGGGAACAGAATAATTGTATTGCTCTGATGCTCCCCAGGATTCCCTTTCAAGATCTGAGATTTCTACTTCATTTTACATCTTTATTTGGAGGTCCTTTTAAACTGAGCTTTCAATGGCATAGTCTCCAAAGAACTCTTCAGTCATGAGCTTTGTCCTATCATAGAATCAGCTCAGGATATATAAGCTGAGCTGGCATCCCTCTCTCCATCCATTCATCCATCCATCCATCCAGTGGTGGGATTTAATTTTTTTTTACTACCGGATCTGTGGGCATGGCTTGGTGGGCATGTAATGGCTAGGTGTGCGTGGCTTGGTGTGCGTGGCAGCGGAAAAATATTGTAAAATCTCCATTCCCTCCCCACTCCTGTGGGAAGGTTACTGCAAAATCCCATTCCCTCCCACCCCACTAACCTGCTTTCCAGCCTGCTCCTGTCCAGCTGGGCCTCAGAGAATAGATGCCTCAATTTCCACTACCGGTTCTCCAGAACTGGTCAGAACCAGCTGAATACCTTCTCTGCATCCATCCATCTATCTATCTTTCATATTTCTTAACTGACCATCTCCCTTTGGTTATAGTACTCAAGCTACAATTGCTTTTCACTGAGGATATACAGCCAGTGAACATAAAGGAATTAATGCTTACTCTTATCACAGGACTGGACTCCCTCTTGAAGGCTGCAGATTTCATCAGTGGCACAAGAGTGGGCCTCACATATAAGCCCTTGACCAGGGACGCAAGTACACTTTTTCTGGCATGTATTTAGCAGAACTATCTCATGCGGCTAGTGGGAAGAAACAGAGATTTTCTGAATTACAACATATTTATTTTATTTATTTATTTATTAATTTGACTTATATGCCGCCCCCTCTCCCGAAGGACTTGGGCGCTTACAAAAAAAATAACACGACAATAAATTAGATAAAACCAGATTAAACAAATCAAGCTGAATTAACACTAAAATCCCAGAATTAAAACTCTAAAAAACCACCCCACCCCAGGGTCACAGCCGGTTGATTAAACAACCAGGTCTTCAGGTGGCACGGAAAGTGCAGAGGTCAGGGGCCAGGCGGAGCTCCAGGGAAGTTGATTCCAGAGGTCAGGGGCGCGACAGAGTAGGCCCGTCATCGGGGACCACCAGCCGGCACTGCCCGGCCGACGGGACCCCAAGGAGCCCCTGTCTGTGGGTTCACACATGTCCAGACTTTGGAATATAAATTTTATTTAATTATATTATTTATTATAACCTTGGTTCACATCATGTTCTTCATTCCATGAGTTCCCAATACAAAAAAATGTGTATATCATTTTCCTATTTTCCAATAAATTCATTTTAGATACGGTCAATGTGGAAGGAATATCCAATCCATGCAAATAATCACCAGTAGTATTCTTCGGATTCTTGTTCGTTGTTTGGTGGAAACATTTCTGGTTTTAAGCCACTCTGAACCATTTAAAACATCAACTGCATAACATTAAAAACCTCCCATTCTACAACCCTGTAATCCCTTAATTTGGGGTAGAGTTGGGGGCGACTGATTGGAGCTGAGCATTTACTGGCTGTATGCCCTTCCTGATGCCTATGTGGAGCTCACAGCAGATTGCGCCCAAAGAGAGAAATATCTGCCACTACCTAGGATTGAATTCTCAACCTTCCAAGCAGGAGGTGAGCGCCTTCACCACTAAACTACCACATTGCACCTGGTGACCATTCTAAGTTATAATAGCATTGACAAAAGTTACTTATGACCTGTTTTCACATTTATGACCATTGCAGCCATCCCCATGGTCATGTGATCAAAATTTATGAGCTTCACAACTGGCATGAATTTATGACAGAAGCACTGTCTCATGATTATCATTTATAACTTCCAGCTGGCTTCCGATAAGCAAAGTCAATGTGGGAAGCCATGATTCACTTAACAACTGCAGTGATTTGCTTAACAAAGTCGGCAAAAGGTCAAAAAATGGTGCACAATTCATTTAACAACTGCCTTGCCTAGGAACAAAAATGTTGGGCTTTACTGTGGTCATAAGTAAAGGATCATCGGTATATTTGCTAACCTTATAGTCGTGTCCATCTTGCGAACAGCCACAGCTTTCCACGGAAACACAGGAAAGGCCATCAAAGAAGAAGCCGGCATCACACTGGCATCCTTTCACACAGGTCTCTGGGCATGGATCCGGGTCATTGATCTTGGCACAAGTTGTGGGGCACAGGTTGGCACAGACCCTGTAATGGCTGTTGACTGGGCAACTTGCAACTAATTGGAAAAAAATATACATATGTATATTAGTTTAAATTTCTTGGGTGCTACTCAAGGCAGAGGAAAATGGAATGAAGTGGACATAGCTACCAACTGAAGGTAGTGTGGCTGTGATGGAAGATAATATGTAGGGGGACACCACACAAAGCTAGTGGGGAGAACAACTGCAAGTAGGGAACAGAATGATTGTATTGCTCTGATGCTCCCCAGGATTCCCTTTAAGGATCTGAGAAACACTTTATGTCTTTATTTAGAAGCTTTTTGAAATGGGGTATTCAATATCAGTTTCCAAGGGAGTCACCAGACATGAACTTTGACCTGTCTTAGAATCATCTCTGAAAGCTGAGTTGATTTATGGTGAGATACACCCTTACACTTTCTAATAAGTCATTCCAATTGTCTCAAGAAGTGACCACATAGTGTAATGCACACGGCCACATAGTGTAATGAGCATGGCCACGTAGTGTAATGCACACTATGTGAATGGAAAAAGGAGACCCTTTAGTGATTTATCTGGTGCTCTTTTTTTAGGAAACTGAAAGTTAAAGAAAAGTTAAAGTCAAAGAGGCCATCTATGTCAAAATCGAACAGCCCTCTCTCAACAGAGGGGGAGAATAAACATCTATCTCCAGTCTACAATACAGTCCTTTCAGCAGTTCCAAGAAGGATCCACACCCATTTGCAATATCCAGGTGACCCTGACGACACAGATAAACCTCCAGGTGACTCTCTAAAAGGATGCAAATGACCAGCTGTCTGCAAGGAGCATAAATCCTTCTGTCCCCCACCATCCAGTCAGCGCTAACGAGGCTTCTTGGATGAGAAGCAAAACATCTTCAAAGAAAAACCAGAAAGTCCATGTGCCTCTTGAAAAAGCACTTCTGGGGCAACCATGACCTAGACCAGTGGTTGCCAACCAATGGGCTGTGGCCCACTGGTGGGCCATGAGAAAATTTTGGTGGGCAGCAGAGAAATGCTCCCCAAAGCACACACCAAAGCCCACCCACCCGCTGGCTCCCACCCTTCGGCCGAGCGCAAACCTGCAAAAAGCAGTGCAGCCCTCACTGGGCAGGATGAGGTAATGACGCTGTTGCAGCAAGAGGGAGCTGGCGGCACAGGCAGGCTGAAGCGGCAATGGAGATGCTCTGCTTTGCTGCTAACCCCACCCCACCCGGTCATGGCCCAAGCCATCGCTGCCTGGGGAAAGCGTACGAAAAGCGAGCAGAAACATCTCTCGCTGGAGCGAAAGAGCTGAGGTCGAGGAAGACACAGGCAAGATAAGACGGAAGCTGCCACTTTGAAAAGCGCCACTTTCTGTTGCCTGTGCCTTCCGATCTCCGCTCTTTTCCCCCAGCGAGAGTTGTTTCAAGTTGATTTCTTTTCCTGGGGGTGGGGGCAGCAGATACATCAGGGCTGCTCTCTCCCCTCAGCAAGTGAGGCCTGGAGGAACATGAAAAATTGCGGGCGAGCAAACACCGCCGGAGAAAGGCACGTTTCCAGCGCCCTCTCCTCTGTCCCGAAGTAGGATTGAGTGCGGGGAAGGGAGCAGGGGGAAGGGTAGCAGGGAAGGAGAAGCCCGGCTGGCTTTTCTTCGGCATGGGGCGGGGGCGGGGGGGAGACCAAATGCCCAGACCAAAAGAGCGCCGAGGAAGACGAGCTCCTAATAACCAGCCTGTTTGTGCAGGTGAGAGCGCGAGCTTTTCTGGGCTCAACACCCCCCCCGCCCTTCTCTGCTTGGAAGCTGTTTTTTAAACCAATCATATTTGACATTTTACAAGAACAGTTCAAACTAAACCAATGACATTCAAACCTGCATACATAACAGAAGCGGTGGGAGAAACCTGGAGCTTAGCCTTGTGGGGAGAGTCCTCTTGGGTGGAGGCCGAAGAGTGGGGTGTTGCCTGGTTATTAGGAGCCCGTCTCCGTTGGCACTTCAAGCCCGGCCCTCCTTCCCTCCCCCAACTCCAGGCAGCCACACCTGGCAAAGGTTTCCTCTGACTTGGGGGAGATATGAGATGACAGGAGACCAGATTGGGGGGGGGGCTCTGCTTTTCTTCCATTTGAGGGGGAGCTGGTTCCTCCCTTTCCAGATCTTCCCAACCTCCAGGCACCATGTGGCTTCTCAAATCCTCCCTCTTTCCCCCCAAAAGGATGGGAAAGGTCCCTCCTTTCCCTTTGCTCTGCCCCACACTTATGATTAAGCATTTACAAATTTGTTATGATTAAATAAGCATTTGTGTGTGTGTGTGTTTTAAATATTAAATTTATATTTAATATAAAAATAAAATTTTTATATTAAATATATTATCTTTTTAAAAATTCATATTAGTGGTCCTCAGGATTTAAAAGTATGAGTTTGGTGGTCCCTGAGGTCAAAAAGGTTGGTGACCCCTGACCTAGATAACTGAGAATCTCCACAGACACTGAAAGTTAAAGAATTTTCATTACTTCAGGATCTGGCGTGATTGGGGTCAGAGTATTCGTGGGGAACAATGGTCCTTGCATTCTCCTAACAGCTAGAGGGAAGGTATGGAATGGGTGAGAGTGATCACTGAGAAGTTAAATATCTTCATCAATTTGTGAGGATACTTACCTGAAGAACAAAGAGCAGCAGTACCATAGCCATCAGATTTACCACCTCCAAAGATGAAAAGGCCAAATGGAGAATTCTTGTGTTCCACTAACTGGGCATGATCTGTTATCTCCACGTCTTGTTCAGCCCATGAATATTCGCTGCCTGGGATCTTTGTCCACCTGATCGTCTGTTCTTCCCATTTGATCCTACCAGACTCTGACGATTTGGCTATAATCATGGCATGATTTGTGAAGTCCTTCATTCCATAAATGTGGTATGAATTGCAATAGCATGTTGTGGCAGGGATGTTCATGAGGAAAGGGTCATAGGAATTGTCTCCTCTTTTGGCACCAGTGAAAAAAAAAGGACTTGGATTCCAGCATCGGCAGAGATAAAAAGTGGTTGAGAGGTCAGGATCTCAAGTTTGACCACTTCTCCAGCCACCACAGTACGGGATTCTTTTTGGAGCTGGATTGATATTTGAGTAAAGTGTTCTCTGCAGAAACAATATACACAATATCATATTGTGTCTGGAAAGGAAGGAGGGACAATGAAGGTGGTTCCCCAGCTCTGAACTGGCAGGAGCTGCTCAACTACATGATCACAGGCTGTGAACTTGGAAACACAGGAATGTCCACTCAAGACAGCCACAGGTTTGGTCGATTCAATCCTGGTGCCTGATAAATCTTCTGTGCTTTGGAGCTGAATTGCTTCAAAGGCCTTGAGGTCAGTCAAAAATGGACCCAGGACGGTAAACGTGGCTTTTGTATGTCACAGTGCCTTTCAGGTGGATGGTCACTGTGGTGAGGTCCTCATGGGCTATGATAGCGAATTCTTTTGTGCCACTTTCTGTGGGAGTGACCACATAATATAACTCTCCCAGCTGGTGGATGGGATAGGTGATTGTTCCATCACTTGTTATAGGCAAGTAGTTGTAGGAGATGACGGAAATGTCCTGGTCAGCTTCAATCAGCACCCTTATTAAATTTGTCACTCCCCACCATTACTAAGGACTGTGGTAACGTAATGGAAGCAATTTCTCCTTCACTGATGGTTTTGTGTAGTATCGTATTGCTGGTCGACACCTTAATATTTGTCACAAAATTATATCCAGAGATGTGCAGCTCAAGTTTTTGAGTAGGTTGCCCAGGATTGTGATTTTGCATGAAGGCAGTAATAAAACTCTTCCCCCGGGAAGTTACATGACAAGTTCCTGAAACAAAAAAGGAGTGGATAGATCTGCTTGTGCATTAAATTAGGATACTTCCCTGTCTTCTCTTCTTGTTTCTGATTCGGAAGATACATAATAAAGCCAGGTAAATAAGAGCCAATGGCAACTTCTGAGTTCCAGCCCCCAGGCAGCAATTTATCACTCTATCACCCTCTTCTCCCCTAACAAATGTTTAAAAAAATATATCAATCACATCTACTTTGGTGACAGTGCAAAACCTCCATCCATGCCCATGTGGCCTTCAGACAGGATAAAATGTCACAGCATGGCCCTGAGTATCTTTTACTGATTGGTATCATTGGTTTAAGCCAATATGCACATTTCATCTTTTTCCATTTGTTTGGATTGTCTTCCCTGGGGGTAAATATTCTGAGAATCATACTTTAAGGTAACTCTGAACCATTGGAACCCCTTTCAGCCCCCATTCTGAAATTCTGCTTACCTTTCTGAACACAACTCATGACTCCTTCTTGGGACTCACAGGTCTCCTGAGTGGCACAGCTGTGGTCGATACAGGTCAGCCCCTCCCCTGGGATGCAAGTGCATTGCTTCTTGCAAGCATTCAACAGAACCATCTCGTTGGGCTGTTGTCAAAATGGAAAGATAAAATAACAGAACAGAATCAAAGCTGATTTCAGATCTACAACAATGAGGGATCCAACCTGTAAATACAATTCACCCAAAAGTTCTGAATAGATATATGAGACTTTCACATAAATCTAAGGTATCCATGTAAGGGGGAATGAAAGAAAGAGAGAATAACATGAAGAATAATTATTTCAACACTGTTCGCAGTGTATTAAAATCTACTGAAATGTTAAAAGAGAATTAGAAGAAAGAGATATGACAAGATAAAACTGAAAAACTCTAAAAGTCAAAGAAAAAGAAAAAAGAAGAGAAAAATACCAGAAGAAGCAATTTCAATCTTCCTACAGCAGTTACAAACATGGTTACAATTATCATTTCCACAGTTCCAAATTATGTATCATGGTTTCCGTCTTCCCAGAACAACCTCTTTTAATCAGTATACTTCAAGTTCACCAATTTGGAGCTCCCGCCCCACAATCAAGAGACTGTGAGCTTGATCCTAGGTAGAGGCAGATATTTCTCTCTCTGGCTACAATGAGAAGATATCTGCTGAACAAAACTCTGCATTGGCAACAGGAAGGGCATCCGGCCTTTAAACACTCTGCTAGCTCCATTCAGGTGCCCAGACTCCACCCTGCAAGGGATTATGTGGTCATCAAAGATGATGATTATTATCTCAAGTTCCCAATTCATCTTTGTCCATTTTCAGCAAAAGTCCATAAAGGATTTCAAATCTTTACAAGAAATTATTGTTGTCCCTAAAAGCACAGCATTTTGCATCATTTTTATACACGACTCTAGATACTATAAATAAATACACCCATCATATTCCTATTGCAATTTGAAAGCCCTGAAAAATTATCAGTTGGGAGATCACAAAGTACAAAGGAAGACTCAGGTGGTATAATTTGGAAGGCAAACACTGAGATTCAGATTATAAAAATATTTATCTGTTGCAGTATAGTCCTTACGTTTTATCGCTTTCAGATTTCAAAATTGATAAAATTTCAAAGATCACAATGAAGGGATACTGAGAAATTGGGGATCATGATTCTACAAACTCTGAAGACCAACCACCACCAAAATTTATCCATCATTCGTTGTTTGTTTTAAACGTTTGTTTTATTTGTTGTGTTTTTATTTGGTGAGCCACCCAGAATTCCTGTGGCTAGATGGATGGCTATCTATCATTATTTGATGAATACATTTAGTAAGTAAAGGCAGTGACAAAAGAGAATACAGGAGTAAATCCAAAACATTAGTTACCTGATAATAGTGTCCGTTGCTGAAGCACCCACAGCTTTCTTTGGGAATGCAATCAACGCCATCAGATAAAAACCCGTCATCACACTGGCAGCCCTCCCTGCAGGTCTCTGGACATGGCTCAGCATCTGTGACGTTGGCACAGTGGTTGGAGCAAGTGTCAGTGCAGACTTCATAGTGACTGTGGGCTGGACAGGTTATAACTAAATGGAAAGAAGAGACATAGGAAATCATAATTGCCTAGTCAAGATGAGAGAAGAAAGGAGGCAGACAGTCTTGGCTACTTCTTGGTAAGAGAGAAGAAGAAAAAGAGATCCATGGAAGGAAAGGAACAGGTCCCAAAGGTGCTTTTTTCAATAGGCAACTGGACTTTCTTGTTCTTCTCTGAAGACATTTCACTTCTCATCTAAGAAGCTTCTTCAGCTCTGACTGGATGGTGGGAATGGACGATTTATAAGCTGTTTTGTCTGCATCCCCAACAGCCTTTGTCTGTGTTCAATAGTGAAGGGACACAGGGCAGAAAACATCCTGCAAAAGCACAGTTCCCCAACACAGTCCTTTCAGCAGTTCCAAGAAGGCACACATCTTGCAGTACTCAAGTAACCCTGATGATGCAGTTAAATCTCCAGGTGGCATCAATGACTCTAAAAGGATGCCAATAACCAGCTGTCTGCAAGGAATGTAAATACTTCCATTCCCACCATCCAGTCAGAGCTGAAGAAGCTTCTTGGATGGGAAGTGAAATATGTTCAAAGAAAAAAAACAGTCCAGTTGCCTCTTGAAAAGCACCTTTGGGACAACCAGGACTTCAGTGACTGAGATTTCCATAGACAAAGGAACAGGTCACTGATAGAATTTCTTTTCTTAGCCATGTGAACAATTTTTCCAGCTAGATGCCTTCTAGAATGTTACAGTTTCAGCTCTCTAATTTCCAATCACATCTGGCAGGAAGTATCATCCCATTTACTTCCCGCCTACCAGACATCTGGAAACTAGCCCTAATCAACAAACGAGTCCCAGCCACGAAAACCAACACCGGACCCAAAATAACACATGATGCCACCACCAATCTCTCCTTCACCAGACTCAAACCCAAGCCCACACCACAGATGAAAGGCAACCACCATCCAGAAACCAGACCATGGCTGCAACACCAGCTGCTACCCCCCTCCAACCCCCAAACTAAGCAAACTGACACACGCTATAAAACACATAGCCAGACCTCAAACTCAGAGCCAAACCAAGGCCCAGAATGCCACATCACAGCCTTCCACCCAGGATACTACATCACAGAACTCAGGAGATCACAACACAAAACATCAGGAGGTTGCAGCACAGACAACGACCCAGGAGATTACAGCACCACACCCAGGACGTCACAACAATAGAACTCAGAAGGTCATCACACAGCCCATTACCCAGGTCGTTACAACACAAAAGGCTGAGAGACACACAGGCACCTCAGCCACACAGGGTCTCAGGAAAAAGCCATCCAATCTGCATACATCAACTCCACAAACCAATCAAGAAGCAACAACACAGCCAACTCTAGAGTTTAAAAGGGAAAAACAGCCACAATCACACACTCTCCAGGAGAGAACGGCTGAAGACACCAGCCTGAAGATGACGGATGAGATTTCGTCAAACGCTGCCAAGGTATTCTCAATCTTACAGGGACAAGACCGAATACACCAAGACCTATATACATATATATATACATATACATATGCATATGCATATGCATATACATATATATATATATATCCTTATATTTACACTCTGCATCCCCTCTTATTTCTTGAAAATGATATAAAGCTTTTAAATACTTATTGGAGAAGCAAACAGTTATGAGCCATAACCATCCATGATACTAAAAGCTTTCTGAACCTTGGCATTAAGATGTGTGGACTTCAACTCCCAGAATTCCACAGCTAACATGGCTGCCTGGGAATTCTGGGAGTTGAAGTCCACACATCTTAAAACTGCCAAGGTTGGGGAAACTGTGACACTCTAAGGCAGGCCACATTTAGTGAAGGAGAAAAAAGTCCCGATATGTTATGTGACACAGCTGTGATGACACGAGTTTGGCATCCCCTGCTGTAAGGATAGTTTCCAAGGCTTATTCATGTGTATCCCACTTGACTGGCTTAATCTTTCAATGAACTATAAATCACATGGTATAAAAGAGTTCTTGTCCAGGCAAATACAATATAGGGTTTCCTTCAGGAAGAGCTCCTTTCAGCAAAAAATGCAAATCCACACAATTGGAAAGACTCACAAAATTAAAGGTATTAAGTTTGACAATACTTACAGGAGGTACAGTGATCCTGTGAACCATAGCCATCATTCTGTGAAAATCAGGGTGAAGACCCCAAGTGGAACATGAAGACCCAATGAAGAAAGAGTACCTCCTCCTGTAGCTGCTGTATTCAGTCCAATAGTATTCTGTGCCTGGGACTGATTTCCACTGGTTTTGCAAAGGTCTTCCTCTGTATTTTGATTCCACTGGGATCAGAGG